>CM042432.1:2017500-2040000 GCA_023631565.1 Gymnocephalus cernua
CAATGCGTGGCATAATGCTTGGGTGCTGGTAACTGAAGCTGGAGAAGTCAAAACTGCGGGATGTACGTGTGTTGCTGGACCAGGGAGATCTTGTCAGCTGCGATCCTGTGGAAGGTAACTACCGTAGATTATTTGACCATTGTAGCCTAGGCCTATGTCTTTTTATTATTATTAATTAATACTGTTCAGCCAGATCCTTGATTCCCAGTCGGTATCAGGCTTGCGTAAAAAAATGTAAACAATGGAGCGCATGTGCATTGCGTCTTCGTAGCTGGTTTGTGGTCGTAGCACTCTCTATCTAACCACTCGTTCTGGTGCTTTTTCGAGCGTTTGCAACCAACTACCGCACACGGCGTTCCCGAACCACTTTTCTTCATGTTGTAATTGTTATATCCTCTTTGTCACTGCGATATCAGTGCTTTGTCGGCACAACGGAGCTAGCTAGCAAAACAAACCCAGCCCGCCAGTTAGGAAGTGGATTGCATCGATGGGAGGAGTTTAGGATGTAGAGCGGAAACGGCTCAAAAACTTGTGTATAGAGCCAAACTCCATGTAAATAATCAGGACTTTTAGCGTGTATAGAGCCAAACTCCATGTAAATAATCAGGACTTTTAGCGTGTATAGAGCCAAACTCCATGTAAATAATCAGGACTTTTAGCGTTTATAGAGCCAGACTCCATGTAAATAATCAGGACTTTTAGCGTGTATAGAGCCAAACTCCATGTAAATAATCAGGACTTTTAGCGTTTATAGAGCCAGACTCCATGTAAATAATCAGGACTTTTAGCGTGTATAGAGCCAAACTCCATGTAAATAATCAGGACTTTTAGCGTGTATAGAGCCAAACTCCATGTAAATAATCAGGACTTTTAGCGTGTATAGAGCCAGACTCAATGTAAATAATCACTACTTTTATCATCGTGAAACACACTTCATTCAAAGTGGACAGAAACTAAATAAAACTACCAAAGTCCGTCTTGGTTCATCTTTCCACTGTTCCAACAATCACCACTCTGGTCTGGTTGAAATAAACCCTTAATTCACCCATTTACATGTGGAGATATGCTGGCTCTATACACGCTAAAAGTAATGATTATTTACATGGAGTCTGGCTCTATACACGCTAAAAGTCCTGATTATTTACATGGAGTCTGGTGTCTGAAAATAGGGTCCAGGTTGAAGTCATGATATAACATTCCCAAAAAAAAGTTGTCTCTTGGCTGAACTCGCCCCGATGACAGTTTAACCGGAGAACAATTTAACTCCTTCTGCAAACAAACAGTAATTGCCACAGCCAATCAGAGGAGGGAGCGGTCTGTCAGTCTTTGTGTCACAGAAACCAACAGCAGGATGAAGACGGTTCAGGGCCGTCCTCACCACCTGCTTCTTCTTCTTCTGTGGGGTTTAGTTTCAATCCGAGTCCCGCCTCCATTCAACCTGCAGACAATAGGCTCGTTGGAGATAAACGGCGCCTCACCTCCCAGCCTGCCTCCTCACCATGGATGTACTGGATACAGTGTTCGGCGGGAAGCCCTGTACATTCCAATGAGAGTTGCTCAAAAGCGCATTAAGACAACATGGAGCTTGGATCTTCCGCATTGTTGGCCCATGACGTCACGATGGACACGCGCACTAGCAACAATTTAAAATATAGTATAATAGTCTAAAATATTCACTAACGTTAAACATTGTGTTTTTGCTGTTCCCGATCGTTTACATGCTTAGCTAAATAAACAATGGATGTCTAGCTAGACAACCAAGGAGATTTAATAATGATGTCGTGCTACTAGCTAGCTACTAACTAGCGCTAGCAGTTAGCCTGCAGTTTAGTGAACAAAGCTCATCCACGGCTTCATCCTTCATCCACGTTACAAGCTTTACAGCATACAGCCCTCGGGTGTATCATAAGAGAGAACCAAGGCAATGTAATCACTATGTCTGTAGTAACGTTGTGTAGGCATATAGCTAGCTACCCCTGATGTTAGCAACTAGCTAGCTAGCTGATAGCTTTTGGGAAACGCTAATGACGTTACATTCATGTAACAGGCTTTACAGCAAACATACATCCCTCGGATGTATCATAACTTCATGAGATAATACTGTGGACGTATTAATAGAACACATAGTGAATTACAACCATTATTACAGCTCGCTACGTGACGTCGGGAGAACAGTCATGTGAGTGGGCGGCGCAGTCCCGCGGGTCTGCTCGCGTGCATTATGCACGTTCATCATTTCTAATTTAATAATTCTGTATTCGCTACTAGTGAATGTTAAAAATGTTAAAAACATGACATTTTAAACAATGAACCTTTAAGTGTTTCGGGCTGGTTTATATACCCCGAAACAAATTATCCGCTGAAATATAGACGTTTCTGTCGCTATGCAAAGTCTATGTGAGAAGTCTTTCTGGGCCATGGGGTGCAGTACCACCCCTATCCGCTAAGACCATGGTGGCTTTAGACATGGCGCTCTTCCTGGGGGCTTGCTCCTCACCAGGACGTGAAATTACAAATCCCACTATGGCCTCGCCAATACCCGCCCTTCAATCACTACTATTGGTCCGGCGTCCAAGGTAACGTGACCCCATTAGTTCAGGTCCTATCCCCTGACCAATCCACTATCCTAACCTTAACCACTCGAGGTGAAATGCCTAACCCAAACCAATCGAGCTGCTTCGTAGGGCGGGACATGGCGTGGCCACAGTGGGATTCGCAATTTCGCCACCAGGACGTTTGGCACTCTTATACTTCCTCACCTTACTTCCTGCTTGGCTCCCATCAGAACTACTACGGCCACTAGAGGGCGCCGTCACTAGAACCATAAATATAGGTCAGAATGATGCTGGATCAAACTAGTCTGTCTACCACCAGACCAGCTCCGTCTTTTAAGTTTGAGCATCAGTCTGGGGAGTCTGCTCTGTGTTCTCTCTGCACAAGAGGCGGGACCAACGGGCATAGTTCAAATGACTCTGTACCCCATTGGATAGTCCTTCAACCAATCAGAGCAACGATCCGGGTGACGTAGCGGCAACAGCGGCATCAACGGGTTGCTGCGCTTCGGTGGCCGCCATGTTGAATGTAAACAAGAAGCTGCTTGGTCGCTTCTCTATCGTCATCATGCTAAACCAGCCAATAGCGCGCCAGGTGGATAAGCCAGTTTGTGATTGGTCCCCGCAGCTTTGTAACGGAAGCAGGAGAGATAAACCAAGGGGGTAAGCCTCTCTCCACAACGCGAAGCCGCTATGGCGCCATTTTTATGCTACCTATCACTCACCCTTCGTTAGCATCCCATTGACCGCCATTCATTTTGGCGTCACTTTGACAGCCAATAACTTTACATCTGAAGCGTTTAAAGACTTTATTTGTTAGTTATCAATAATTAGCCTGTGCCTATGTTATCTCCTTACATATACCTACGCTCTCCGTCTCTGATAGATTGGGAATGATTGAGATTTCTCTTGGCACAGCTACCAGAAGACTTACAACGTTCAGACACGTTGCTCACGTCACATCTACGTCATCAAGCTCAGTTTGAGGCTCAGCTATCACCGGGAAAATGACTTCAAATAGACTTCACTGGTCTCCATCCAGAGCAACGGGATCTGTTGGCCCACTTCTTTAACTGGCTATAGAAAAAGGTCCCTAGCGCGCCAGGTGCATAAGCCAATTTGTGATTGGGCCCTGCAGATTCTTCGGGGGTCAGGACGGTCTGTAAAACAGAATCCATGTGGGTTGACAAAAAAACAACAAAAAAACCAGGAAAAACAGCAACTTTACATCAATAACGTGAGTCATGTTGTGCATGTTTGGCTTCCTGCGTGTACAGAAACTAACAGAACTAGAGATCAGATGATGCTTCGCTGCCTGCAGACGTAAAGACGCAGACGCCCTCCGCTCTGCGCGGGTTGGTTTGACGCTTCCCTCCGTCTGGCGTCACACTGCCCTGACATTTGGACCTGAGCTCTTTAAAGCTGGCCAACTCTGGTCTGAGTCAGGGCCACAAGACGTCTCTCTCTGTGTGTGTGTGTGTGTGTGTGTGTGTGTGTGTGTGTGTGTGTGTGTGTGTGTGTGTGTGTGTGTGTGTGTGTGTGTGTGTGTGTGTGTGTGTGCGTTTGCGTCTGTCGGCTGCAGGGCTGAAGTCTGCTGTGGGTGTTTTCTGACTTTACTCTCCAGAGTGACTGATGAAACCAGCGTGAGTCACACTGAGGGTTGTGTGTGTGTGTGTGTGTGTGTGTGTGTGTGTAAGGTGTGGGATCAGATTCCTGAGACATATTTTGGGATGAGCTGTTTAATTGTGCACGCTATCTGCACATTTTCTCCTTCCCACTGCAGAGACACGCCTCGTCATGTGCGCTTTCACAACACCGCGTGTGTGTGTGTGTGTGTGTGTGTGTGTGTGTGTGCGTGTGTGTGTGTGTCTGGTGGGTTTGGCGATGGTGCATTCAGGGCTGTTTCATGTGTCTGACAACATTATGAAAGGATCCCTACAGAGATAGACCTTTTAGTTAAAGAGTAAGATCCTTTTAGTTTAACATCAAACAGCCCGGAAATCACCATCACCAAACTACACCAGACTCCATGTAAATAATCAGTGATTTTATCATCGTAAAACACACTTCATTCAAAATGGACAGAAACTAAATAAAACAACCAAAGTCCGTCTTGGTTCATCTTTCCACTGTTCCAACAATCACCACTCTGGTCTGGTTGAAATAAACTCTTAATTCACCCATTTACATGTGGAGATATGCTGGCTCTATACACGCTAAAAGTAGTGATTATTTACATGGAGTCTGGCTCTATACACGCTAAAAGTAGTGATTATTTACATGGAGTCTAGCTCTATACACGCTAAAAGTAGTGATTATTTACATGGAGTCTGGCTCTATACACGCTAAAAGTCCTGATTATTTACATGGAGTCTGGCTCTATACACACTAAAAGTAGTGATTATTTACATGGAGTCTAGCTCTATACACGCTAAAAGTCCTGATTATTTACATGGAGTCTGGCTCTATACACGCTAAAAGTCCTGATTATTTACATGGAGTCTGGCTCTATACACGCTAAAAGTCCTGATTATTTACATGGAGTCTGGCTCTATACACGCTAAAAGTCCTGATTATTTACATGGAGTCTGGCTCTATAGACACTAAAAGTAGTGATTATTTACATGGAGGCTGGTGTATGAGTTTATTGTGCTTTTGGTGACATGTTTCTTGCAGGCAGACTCCTGCAGAACCTGTTAGTGTTACTTTTGACAATCTGTGCAACAGTCTGTTGCTTCCTGCTCTTTAACACACAGTGATAAAAGATATTTGCTGCATGTTTCTACGTTTAGTTTCTTGGAGGCAGAACGAAGCCTCCTGTCAGAGGTATTTTAATATCAGGGTGGAAGTGATCTCAGAGCGGCTCACCTGATCTTCAGGTAAATCTGCACTAATTACTGTCATCTTCACGAACACAAAAAGATAAATCCCGGCTCCAGTTTTGGCGCTGAGTCAGAGTCTTGTTTCCCACGCAGGCCCACCCACAATGTCTGCAGCGGCGGGCGATAACAGTCTGAGAGAGCTGACGGATGAACGTCTGGTCTCATGTTGTTCAGCAGAGAGTTCACAGTCTGAGGTCGTCTCCTGAAAACGATCCATTTCATTAACATAACATAACATAACAGGTTCCTACTTGTATTTTGTGATTCTACTAGAATATGTTTACATGCTTTAATGTTGAAAAAACACTTTATTTTCCTGCTGCTCCTGTATTCCCCCTCTGCTGGAGCGCCTGTCTCTTTAAGAAGCCCAGTCTGCTGAAAAAGTAAGAGAAGAAGATTTATTATTATTATACAAATATGTATATATAGATATAGACATAGACACACACCGTATGTTTGCTGTTTTACTAGCCGCCTTACGCGCGCAAACGGTGGCCGTTATATACTAGACGCAGGGCGCGTGGCGCATCCAAATGTGACGTCATGGGACCGCCGTGAGTATTTATACTCTCACGAGGTGGTCGCGGCACTAGTTGCAGTCTTCTCCTGAACAGCGGTGGTGCTAAGGAGCAAAGGCTACTGATGTTTTTCTTTCTAAGGACTAGAAGAAGAAGAAAAACATCGTCAGTCAACCGTTAACCACCGTTAGCGTAACTTATTTATTACGAACCATCCACATTCTGTATTATCATTCGGCAATTTGCAAACGTAACCCGTGGGTTCAGGGTGTTCAGTCCTTTATCTCCGGTCCTGAGACTGGAGGCAGCCTGAGAGAGGAGGTCTGCAGCCAGACCACACAAAGCTACATCGGATCACTAACGTTAGTTTAATAGCGTAGCTGCTACATTGTATCTCACTTGTGAAACTATGTATCGACTGACCCTCCGCTAGATTTCTGACACATTTTAGAAACATTTTTAAACAAGGTTTATTTTTACAACGGACCTCATGTTTGAAATTTCTGTGATAGAAAAAAAGTACAAGCGGCGTATTGATCTACTATTTGATGACGCTGTGCTCAGACAGTCAGCGGGCAATATGCCGGGTTAATGCCCTCCTCCCAGCCAATCAGAATCAAGCATTCTTAAACCAAGTAGAATAATATATGATAATATATATATATATATATAATTTCAGCCTTGGCTGACAATAAAGTTGGATCGTATCGTAAATTATCGTATCGTATATGTCTTCTTCAATCTGCCGAGAGCTATGAGTGTTCAGGCTGCACACCTGCTGCTTCACCTGACCCATGACCCAAACAACTCCCAGCATGCTCAGCTGTCACATCAAAAACACACACACACACACACACACACACACACACACACACACACACACACACACACACACACACACACACACACACACACACACACACACACACACACACACACATGTCCATGAGAACAGGCTGAACTGTTGATTCCCCAAAGCCAACGAGGGAGTTGACACCTCTGTGTTTGGAGCTCAGAGGTGTGAAGCTGTCAGCTGCTGACCCTGCTGGGGGGGGGCAGGGGGGGACAGGGGGGTCAGGGGTCAGAGGTCAGGGGTCAGCTGTTCTGCCCAAACCTGAAGCGCTATTTCCCCTTAAAAAAAGGAAGAGTAGCAATGGCCAAAGGTGAAAAGCATTCCAACTTTGTTCTCTCGAAATAT
This sequence comes from Gymnocephalus cernua, assembly GCA_023631565.1. NCBI lineage: Eukaryota > Metazoa > Chordata > Actinopteri > Perciformes > Percidae > Gymnocephalus > Gymnocephalus cernua. The sequence goes on from CM042432.1 coordinate 2,024,651, forward strand.
GTCACTCTTTTATGAAAATATTCAGAAATAACGGGTTGGAACGGGTTATCATAGGAAGCCGTTCATGAGACTGCGTTGCGTCAGGTTTCAGCGTAGCGTCCGTGTCTCAACGTATGTATTTATCTATGGCAACCATAAATCAGAGAGTCTGTCTCTGCAGAGTGTCTCCTCTGTCTCAACATCACACCGTCAAGGCTTTTCTTCCAAACACGCAGTATCTCTCCATGTTTGGAGCTGCAGCCGGCGGCCAGGCAGCCGGGCGGCGAGCGGACGGTCTGTTGGGCGGCTGCAGCGCTGCATTCCTGGGCAGCCGGAGAGGAATGAGAGGAATGCTGCAGACGTGAGGCAACACTGACAGCTCAGGAATGTGTGAGAACACACAGATTAAAGCTGCAACAGTTGGACACACACACACACACACAGACACAGACACACACACACACACACACACACAGTCACACACACACACACACACATACACACACACACACACACACACACACACACACACACACACACACTCACACACACACAGACACACACACACACTCACACACACACAGACACACACACACACACTCACACACACACAGACACACAAACACACACACACACACACACACACAGAGACACACACACACACACACACACACACACACACACACACACACACACACACACACACACACACACACACACACACACACACACACACACACACACACACACACACACACACACACACACACAGACAGCAGATATGTTGTAATGTGTTATTCTCCTTGTGTCACGTTTGTTCTTTGGAAGACAGAGAGCTGACCCTGGATCAGAAGGACAGTGTGCAGAGTGTGAGACTAAACGGAGTGATTTGTGAGTGGACCCTTGTGGTGATTCAGCGTCTGTAAATGCAGAGGGAGTCTCAGTCTGTGTGGTCCCGGATTAAAGTCTGCAGTTTGGGTTTACCGCACGTCTGCAGCCAGGGAGTCTTCATTTAGACCCAGACGGGCGGAGCCATCCGTCTCCTGGAGGACCACTTAACGACTTTAATACAACATATTTATAGACAGGATCCCTCTGAATCCTGATGTCTGGATCAGGAATATTCACGGACCTGAAAAGTCCCCCAAAAAACCCCAATGTGAGAACAAATCTGCGTCTTTATCAGCTATTTCATATTCTGCTTTTTTCACTGAGTTGTTGTGTGTCTAAGAAGGTTTTTTGCAACGTTTTTGTGATTTTTGTTTTGTTTATTTGTCTTGTTTTAAATAAAGTTTTACAGTTTTTTTTAGTTATTATTAAGTTATTTTATGTGTTGAAGTTGTTTTTGTGCCAGTGAGTTTTTAAGGGGTTTTTGGTTGTTTCTTTTTTAAATATTTTGCTGAATTTTAAGTGTTAATTTTCTATGTTTTTGGTGTTATTTTTAGGTTCAACGTGACATTTAGTTTGAAGGAAAGCGTTTCTGCATCGTGATCTTTGGATCATGAAATCTGAGCCTGTGTTTATTAAACTTCATGTAACTTTGACTCCAGATGTGAGGAGTAACAACGGGAAACTGACCCACTCCACAGACAGAAAACACAACAAAAAAACTACAAAAACGTAGAAAAATGCAACACAAATGTAAAAAAAAAATCATATTATGAAAAAATCACTTTTTCTGTGATTTGTGGTGTTCTTTTGTGTCTCTGGGAGAGATGTTCACAAGTAATTTTTTGGAAGTCCAAGTGGAGTCTGAAGTCTTTGAGGCGCAAGTTCAAGTCTCAAGTCTTTTGCCACGAGTCCAAGTCAAGTCTCAAGTCTCTGGCCATCTGAGCTGTCCCTTACACTATATTGTTAAATCTTATGAATTCAAAGCATGTCCTGTAGCTCCCATCCATACAGTACATATCAAAATCAGTTGTAGGAGAACTTTATGGGGTCTACTTAACACATCACTCTAGCCCTCAGACCTGGTGAAATATTAACCTAAGTCTGTCATTATATGGATACAACTATAAAGATATAATTTACTTGTTCCCAGGCAATCCCAGCATTAGCGCAACACTTTTGCGATGGTTAGCTTGTTACCTGTGACGATATATGCTATTTACTTCCGAAGTGTTAGTAGGCTCAGTGAAACTGAGTCCAGCGCGAGGGAGAACCGACTCAGAGGAGGAGAGGTTAGTGAGGCCAGCGTCTCCACGGCAGGTGACGGCGTGCACGGACCTGCTGCACCACGCATGGATGAAATAATGAAATAGTAAATATGACTACAGTATGTATAGAAACTACAGTATAACAGCAATATGTGCAGAATATAGACAGTCAAGACGGCCCAGTGTTTGGTGGACCGGGTACACTTTGTTCACTTAATACCTTCAAATCATCCACGGGATCAATTACGCATCACATGAGTTTCCCCACCCGACACAGAGTTGTTCCTGGGGAGATGGATCCGTGCGTCCCGCCTCCTGTGAGTCATGGATGTCTGAGCCTCAGCAACTACTAACTATAAATATACACTATATATATTTGTCTGTTCTCAGCATTAGCACAACACTTTGCGATGGTTAGCTTGTTACCTGTGACGATATATGCTAAATGTAGGCTAACGTCTCTTTCTCATTAGCGTGTGACTGACCTGCCTGGGTGCGTTTTCAGATGCCTGATGAAGTTCGACGTTGTTGATCCGGCATCATTTATCTTGGTGCCACACACCTTGCATGTAGCTGTTAGCTTACTGCCTCTGGTTACAAAGTTATTAAAAGCTAAACTAATGACAAAAGGCACAACTCCGGGAGTGTGCACACATAAGGCATAACGCATGCCTTATGCACATTATGGCAAAGGGCAGGAGACATGCAGCTCGCCATACGTTTCCCCAACGTATATGCGCCAATAAAAGAAAATAGAAATACATTAATACATTTACATTTAAAAAGCAATAACTGCATGAAAACAGGTTGTTGACGAGTCTCGAAGCTCAAGTCTGAAGTCTTTTGGGTCGAGTCCGAGTCAAGTCTGAAGTCTTTTGGGTCGAGTCCGAGTCAAGTCTGAAGTCAGCTGTTTGTGCGACTTAAGTGTGACTCAAGTCCGAGTCTTAGGTCAGATTTGGGGTGTTATTTTGTGTCTCTGGTGCTTCCACACACATACAAACTTGGAAAAAAAATCCATCCATGTTGTTCTGAGTGAGATACGGTTTCTGAATGATTCCTGCCTTCAGTCTCCGGGTGAGCTGGTCAAAATCTGCACGGCTTGTTACGTTTGGTAATCACTGATCATTGTTTAGGTACATTAAACCATGTTAAGCACACACACACACACACACACACACACACACACACACACACACACACACACACAGATGGAGTGAAGAGAAAGTGCTGTTTAGTGATCAGGAGACGTCATCAGTCAGCTGCTTTGCATCTCATTTGCATCTTATTTGCATAAAGAAAGACATTCCTGAAGCTTTTCGTGTTCGTGTGTCTCCACCTTCGTCTTTCCAGCCGCTCCACTCCTCCTTCCTTCAACTGTCGGGAAGATAAAATACCAGCGGAGGAATGTAACTAAGTACATTTACTCCAGTACTGCACTTCAGTACACATGTTGAGGTACTTGACTTCAGTCTTTTCTTGTGTAGTGTGTGTGTCTCCCTGTGTGTAGTGTGTGTGTCTCCCTGTGTGTAGTGTGTGTGTCTCCCTGTGTGTAGTGTGTGTGTCTCCCTGTGTGTAGTGTGTGTGTGTCTCCCTGTGTGTAGTGTGTGTGTCTCCCTGTGTGTAGTGTGTGTGTCTCCCTGTGTGTAGTGTGTGTGTCTCCCTGTGTGTACTGTGTGTGTGTCTCCCTGTGTGTAGTGTGTGTGTCTCCCTGTGTGTAGTGTGTGTGTCTCCCTGTGTGTAGTGTGTGTGTGTCTCCCTGTGTGTAGTGTGTGTGTCTCCCTGTGTGTAGTGTGTGTGTCTCCCTGTGTGTAGTGTGTGTGTCTCCCTGTGTGTAGTGTGTGTGTCTCCCTGTGTGTAGTGTGTGTGTCTCCCTGTGTGTAGTGTGTGTGTCTCCCTGTGTGTAGTGTGTGTGTGTCTCCCTGTGTGTAGTGTGTGTGTCTCCCTGTGTGTAGTGTGTGTGTCTCCCTGTGTGTAGTGTGTGTGTCTCCCTGTGTGTAGTGTGTGTGTCTCCCTGTGTGTAGTGTGTGTGTGTCTCCCTGTGTGTAGTGTGTGTGTCTCCCTGTGTGTAGTGTGTGTGTGTCTCCCTGTGTGTAGTGTGTGTGTCTCCCTGTGTGTAGTGTGTGTGTCTCCCTGTGTGTAGTGTGTGTGTCTCCCTGTGTGTAGTGTGTGTGTCTCCCTGTGTGTAGTGTGTGTGTCTGATGCTCTGCTGTCCCAGCGAGAGAGACAACATGCCTCATTATCACTTTGTCTTTTCCTGAGCCAAGACGCTGCAGCTCTTTTCCCAGAATCCTCCTGGTGCTGACTGGGATGACTGGCGCACCACAGAACTGACTAACAACCAACGAGGGGTCTGAGTCCTTCAGTCGGCACGGAAACAAAGTCATGATTCACGTTGAAGTGATAATTAGGTGATATGATGTGTGCTTTGAGTCTTTCAATCTTCCGTTGAGGAAGTGTAGATCAAACTGACCTTTCCACGGCAGTCACACACACACACACACACACACACACACACACACACACACACACACACACACACACACACACACACCTGGACGTCTTGGGATTATTATTATTATTATTCATTCAGATTATTCAGCACACAACGAGAGGTGAAGGTGGCTTCATAGATTAGGTGAAAGGACAACAGGTCACTGAGGGAGGCAGGAGTGTGTGTGTGTGTGTGTGTGTGTGTATGTATTTCTCTGTGTGTGTGTGTGTGTGTTTCTAAAAGAGTCAGCATTGATTTCTCTGTGACTCTTCTAACGTTTACATCATGTTCTTTTCCAGCCAACCTCAGCCTTTAGATCTGAAACCAGATCACAGGAAACCAAGTCTTTTCCTTATCAGTTCCTGTGTGCTCCCCCCTGTCATTTCCTCTAACCCGCTGCCCCGAGGAGTCACTCACTCACTCACAGCTCATCAGCTCATCAGCTCATCAGTTCATCAGGATCCACTGATCAGGACTCAGCTGCATGCAGCTGCCAAGTGATAAAAGTCTCAACAGCAGTCAGAAGCTTTTATTGTGGCGGGGTTAACCACAACAAGTGATTCCTGCCACGCGCTCCTCCACTCCCCGCAGCCAGAAACCACTAAATGCTGCTGACACACACACCCACCCACACACACACACACACACACACACACACGCACACACACACACGCACACACACACACACACACACACACACACACACACACACACACACACACACACACACACACACACTCACACACCCTGCAGCGAGGATCAATATTAAAGACGTTTGCAGTCTCTGACTTCCAGGAAACGTTTTGGCAACATATTCACACCTTCATACAAACATTTAACTTAGATCGAGATCTCTGTCTCTGTGTGTGTGTGTGTGTGTGTGTGTGTGTGTGTGTGTGTGTGTGTCTTTTCTGCCCAGTAGAAGTCTGTTCTTAAGGTGTTTAACAGTTTAGTGAGTCATGATGATATTTCAGGTTTTTCGTCTTTTTGGGTGTGCAGATTTAACTTCCTTTGTTGTTGTTTGTCTCATTCCAGCTGATCAGACGGGAACCCTGAGTTACACTGAACACACACACAGGTTACACACACACACACACACACACACACATAAAATAAGCCATAAATTGTAACTGACGATGTTCGACTGAAAACCAGCTACGACATGACTCAGCGATTGTATATGCTCATATAGACGCCAACGGACCGGGAACCTGAAACGGGGCCTTTTTATTCCTAAATTCTCGTTACACAAACGGCAAATATCCTTTACCCACATGTTGCTAGCTGAGCTAACGAGCTGTGCTCTGCCTGCAGCAGCAGGGGGAGCCTGGCTCCGTCGTTGCTCTGTCGGTACGTCATACGCTTCGTTGATCTGATTGGTTGATTTGGTCCGTCTATCACCAACATAGCTGGTGATAGACAGATGGTTTATCCAATCAGATAACCAGGATTTTCTCCCCTTCCCCAAATGTTCTCCAACAGAAAGTTCCCAGATGGATATGCTGAGCAAATGTGAAGTAATCCATCTGGTGGAGTCAGGTTAAGGAAATGAACCAACAAAAGATTTCAGAACACCACACCAACACCACGCCACGCAAATGTTGTCTGTATACCTAAAAGTAAACAAGACATATTTGACAATGAGATAAACAATATGGACTGGATCCTCTGACAATCTGGAGCTTAGTTGTCAGTTATTTGCATCAAAGATCAATGCTGTCAGAGATAAAGTCACTGTGAAAATCCAGAGAAGAAATAGTGAGGGTCAACCTGCCTGGTTCAGTGAAAACATACGGCAACTAATGACAAATAGAGACACTGCTTTAAAAAGGGCCATTAAGACACTGACATTTGGCTTACAATGGTTTAAGGAACAAAGTGATAAAGGAACTGAGATTAGTCATGTTTTATGAACGAGGCTAGAGGTAATAGTAAAAGTATTAACAGTGTGACAGGGAGAGTTCAACATCACTCACATGACATCCAGCTCACCATACAGGGCAAGACAACAGACAATAGTGCTTCAATTGCCTCTATAATTACAGTTCTTCTCAATGGTTTACACACAAATACTGGTACTTGAGACACAACGACCACAACGTGTAACTCATGCACCCCCCCCTGAACCAACTCTGCTAAACTACAAGCAACATTCCTGCTTTTCACTCACATTGCAGTTCTAAAACACACTCTTTTCAAACCACTACACACAATTCTCTGCATTTGGAACAATTTTCACAACCAACACAACTGTTCACCTACAGTGGTCTACATACAAAACAACAGAAACATTTACTGTATACAGTTACAGTAAAAAAACAAATACTAAAAAAAACTATACTGCATCTTCTCTTCTGTTTGGGTCTGACCACAGCACCTCATCACATCACAAGCAACGTTCCCCCTGGCCAATCAGAAACAACACAGAAGAGCTCACCTGTTGCCCTTTTATGCTAAACCTCTGATTGCTGATTGTAAGACTGTGTGACAGGTGTTTGCCCATGTGATGAGTCAGTGTGTATATGTGAATGGCAGTGTGTTCCTCGTGAAAACAAGAGATTTACTTCATGAAAATTGTTCCAAATGCAGAGAATTGTGTGTAGTGGTTTGAAAAGAGTTTGTTTTAGAACTGCAATTTCAGTGTAAAGCAGGAATTGTGCTTGTAGTTTAGCAGAATTGGTTCAGGGGGGGGTGCATGAGTTACATGTTGTGGTCATTGTGTCTCAAGTACCAGTATTTGAGTGTAAACAATTGAGAAAAACTGTAATCTTGTTGTGGCTTGTCCAAGATGGAAAGAGCTGATGAGGAGCAAGGATTTTAAAAGGGACGCCCAAGTTGCTGCTTTCTTCTCAACAGGTAATTCTGCCTATTTGTGTAAAAGTTTTATAGTGTCTACTTGCTTGGCTAACTATAGCATGGTTGTGTATAACGCTAGAACGACGTCTAGGATACTTTTCCTCGCGTCAATGATGAAAAAGGATTGTCTACCTTGTAACATAAACGTAACCATATGTGCCGTGATTTCCCTCGCAGACGACTCACGTCATGGATCAGTAACACAGACTAGCTACTAGAACAGCTGGGTGTAAACGATGGAGACACTAAGAGATCATTTCGGTTTCATTGACATTGTTCATGCTGCTCAGAGAAATATATTAAAAACACAAACCTCCGTTGCTTCTCTCCTACGCTGTAAACATCGCCTTACACTATTAATCTGGTACAATATCCAGAATAACGATAGCACGGATACTTTACTAACATCAGCTTGCATATGTTTGGGAACCTGAGAGCTGATGTTAGCAATGAAATGGTTCCAAAATAACGTCAAACTATTATTACACTGGCTTTAAGGAACTCTAAAATCAGATATGCTTTCCATCAGAACACAGTGTTCATTAAAAAACATAATAATAATAATAATTCCCCCTATTGCTCATTTAGTAAACCTCACCATTGCACACAGTTCTTTTCCCAACGACTGGAAACATGCAACTGTGACTCCCGTCTTCAAAGCTGGAGCCCGCCATGCAGTCAGTAACTATAGACCTATAAGCATACTGCCAGTGGTCTAAGGTTGCAGATAAAGTGGTCATAAAACAACTAACTGACCACATTAACAGCTTTAGAAAACACGGCAGAAACAGCCATCTTACACCTAACGCAGCAAACTAGACTACATCTCGACAAAGGCGGAGTTGTTGGAGCTATATTCTTAGGGCCCGTCCACACGAAGACGCGTTTTGATGCAAACGGATGTGTTTTGCATCGTTCGAATCCTGTAAACGCCCTTTTTTGAAACCTGGTCCCAGGGTGAATAAAAAACGGCTCCCTTTTGGCTTCGTTTGGACGGCGAAACCGCATACGATGATGTCATCACCACACCCCTCGGCCTCATAGCCTGCTGCCTTCAACCTAACCCCGCTAGTACTAAAGTAGTGACGGCTCTAGCAGGGTCGCAATGCTAGTCGTTTATAAAGTGGAAGTAGAGAACTTATCAACTAGCTCGCTAATCTGTCTGCTCATCAACTCCCTGAACAGATTATAGTAACTGTTAGCACGGCTTATTGTAGAAAGGCTACCGCAAGAAAAACGTGTAGCTAGATTATCAAAAAGACATCGGATCATTGATGTTTAACTTTTTACTGTTAGGCTTATCTTCCCAGTTAATAATCTCTGCTGACCAAGAGATTGTCAGAATCAGAAAATTATATTTTTTATAATTAAAGGCCTATATATTTATTTCTAAAATAAATATATATATATATATATATATATATATATATATATATATATATTTCTAAAATAAATATATATATATATATATATTTATTTCTAAAATAAATATATATATATATATATATATATTATTTATCAATTTCATATGTATTTTGTGTTTACACGTTTAGATGTAAAGTTAATGAAAGAAAGGTGGATATAATTGTTCATGCCATGATGAGCAGCATTTGATAAGTGTAATGGATTATTTAACTATTACTGCTGGCTGTAGGTGTTAAGATGTGAGCAGTGTCAGTGGCCGCTGTGTCTTTGTGTGTGCGTGGTGACGTGTGTGTTAAGCCCCCCCCCGCTGCTTGGCTGGAACTTGTGGGGAGGCCTGTTGCTCTCTGATTGTGTGATTTGTGTTTTTGGTTGCTTTGTGGTCACCATATGAGTAAATATGAACGCTTGCTGTGGTTTTTTTTGGTTTCTATGGTAATTGCATTCATTTTGACTATATGTGATGCAGCATCCTGTCATACTGCGTGAAAGTGAGCGTGTGTTCATGTCTCTGCAGTAGTGTAGTAGGTGTCTCTAGGTGTTGAGCCTTGTGTTAAATCACGTTATTCCACACGGTCATGTCCTAGTGTCATGAGGCGTTTTCCCACCGGATAGTACTTGTACTTTTTAGGGGAAAAGTACATTTCTAAGCAGTTCTAAGAACTACTCTCCCACCCAAAAAAAATTACCATTTGCATTCCCACCGGCCAAGTGGCCACAGGGAGTGGTAGGAGGGGTAAGGGACTGGTAGGAGGGGTAAGGGACTGGTAGGAGGGGTAAGGGACTGGTAGGAGGGGCAAGGGAGTGACGCAAGCACCGCAACGGTCTTCATAACATCGTCACTAGACCTTAGCGCCACATACAACAACAAAGCAGCATGATGGAGGAGAACATCAGAATGTTCCTGTTGTGTCTTGCTGGGATCATCATAACAAAGCGTTTAAAGACTAGTCTGGAGTCTCTCTCTCTCTCTCTCTCTCGCCGTGTGTGTGTGTGTGTGTGTGTGTGCACGGCGGACCAGGCGCTTGTGGAGTTTAACAGCAAAAAGGCAGTTAACCACACGTTCCCGTTAATCTCATGATGGACATGTGTTGTGATATTTAAACAAACAACGGCGAAATAAAAGCCTCTTACGAGACCGCGTTCAGAGAGTCCGCTAGTTTACACCGGGGCGTCCCAGGATGACAGGCCGACCACCAAACAAGCGATCCACCAGCTGCCAGTCCCTTCACTTTATGGAGCTCCAAAAACTTTGAAGCAAATTGTCAATTCGGCAACGATTTTCTGAAGACTGCCTATATTCAAAATCAAAATAGTTAATTTCTCCCCTAAAACGTTGTCAGAAGTGACTTTAATGATGAATAAGATGGTGAAAATGGTTAAAAATGTTCCGCTGTTGCTCTGCAAGATCTGGGTTGGCAGTGGGCGGGACTTATAATTTCGACCAATCAAGTAGACCTAGGAAAAGGGAAAAGACCCTGCTCTGAAGTAGGAACTAAAAAAGTCCCGAAATACGGCCAGAGGAACTAAAACATCCCCAAATTTGTCCGGTGGGAACACGACGAATAAAGTGTTCTAGGAACGTTTTAGTCCTAAGAACTGCAAAAGTCCCTCTGGTGGGAAAACACCTAATGAGTCTCGTCGTAGCTGGTTAGCCTAAGACTCTTACAATACGGATTGTTCCAGACGTCAATGGGAGAAATGAATGGGAAATTCACTTCCGGAACCCAAGGTGTGTGTGTGTGTTATAATATATAAATGAATGTAATAACTCTGCAGCTTATTGTCTGCTGACTTCATGTCCCTGTTTGTCCTCTGGTTTGTTGCCCGGGCGATAAGGACACGGAGGAGGACAGGAAGTGTTCTCTGTTTCCAGGACAAAAGACTATTGTGTCCTGTGAGGCGAGTGGCGAGCAACGTTCACATCAGGACAACAATACAGAAAGTCAAATAATTCTGAGAACTTGGCTCTCCTCGTTTTACATGACCCTGCTATTATGAGATCACACACACATACACACACACACACACACACACACACACACACACACACACACACACACACACACACACACACACACACACACACACACACACACACACACACACACACACACACACATACACATCTTTTGGGGGAATTACACTGAAGAAAATGTCAAAACGTGTTGATTCTCAGGCAACTTGTGCAGGAATTACAAGAATGTTTCTTCCTGTTCATCCATCAGGAGAGAAACAGGAAGCTGTCAGCAGCCAAACAGGAAGCTGGAAGTCACGACGTATCCCATCAGACACCACTGCACGCCTCCAGTGTCTATCATCATCCTCGTGAGACAAACTAGCAGCAGCTGTTTCAGGAAGGTGTCAAAGTCAAGAAATTATTATTTGTTAACTACACCAGACTCCATGTAAATAATCACTACTTTTAGCGTGTATAGAGCCAGACTCCATGTAAATAATCACTACTTTTAGCGTGTATAGAGCCAGACTCCATGTAAATAATCAGGACTTTTAGCGTGTATAGAGCCAGACTCCATGTAAATAATCACTACTTTTAGCATGTATAGAGCCAGACTCCATGTAAATAATCACTACTTTTAGCGTGTATACAGCCAGCATATCTCCACATGTAAATGGGTGAATTAAGAGTTTATTTCAAACAGACCAGAGTGGTGATTGTTGGAACAGTGGAAAGATGAACCAAGACGGCTTTTGGTAGTTTTATTTAGTTTCTGTCCACTTTGAATGACGTGTGTTTTATGGTGATGAAATTACTGATTATTTACATGGAGTCTGTTGAGATTTAATGGACTCTAACTGCTGCTGAACATTAGTCCTGTAGGGTTACATTACAGCTTGGTTCTGGTTTAATACTGGACCAGTTTCACAGATTGTTGTTCACATCAGACACAGAGACATGGAGACATGGTGTCCAGGGTGGAACATACCAGAGTTCCTCTTTATTGGGAGAAACATGAACACTAACAACAATACCACCCTCATTATTCAGCTGACAGATGTTTCCCAACTCTCTCACAGCTCTGCCTGCTGTCCTCAGCACGCAGGTCCAGGCTGCTTAATTAAAAACACATGATTGGTGCTAATTGGTCCCCCCCCCCCCCCCCCCGGTCAGAGTCTGCAGGGCCTCGCTGCACCAGCTGCTGCCTGCCTGAGACTCCCAGCGGCTCCGTTTCCCTGGACAACAATAACAATAACACTATGATTACTAATCATCAGGGCTGTCCATCTATTCAGTTATTAATCAGCACTGATCACATGATCATCTATAGTTTACTTGTCAAATGCATACAATTCATTTTTGGTGTGTGTGTGTGTGTGTATGTGCGTGTTTGAGTGTGTGTGTCTGTAGAGATTATTGACATGTGTTTATTTAAGAGAAAAAGTCTAATATTTTGACTGTATCATTGCATGTGTCACATACTGTCTTCTCATGTACATTTTGGGCCTCATGAAGCCCCACAAAAAGTTCCTCAACTAAGTTTCTCAGCCAGCGACAAATACGTTGAATAAAGCGACAAAAAAGTTGGAAAAAGGCCAAAAAAACCCATCAAAATTGTCTGAAGAAGTGACAAAAACATCAGAAAGTGACAAAAAAACATCGTAAAAAATGGCAAAAACTTCAGAAAAAGTGGCAAAACAAGTAAAGCATCACAAACTTTCTTGTAACTCCCGCCTCCAAACACAAACACACGGACCTGATTGGTTCTTGAGTGGTCCTCATTTGAATAAAGTTAAACTTTCGTCAACTTTGTTTCGCTCCCCTCGGCGATTCGCTCTCATCTCGCCCAATCAGGGCGAATTTCATCTCCATTCAACCTCTATGAGAGCCAAGTGACATTTCTCTGTGTGGAACCCCCTGAGTCCACAGCTACTAACTAGTTCTGCACCAAATGTATCGCAAGAAGTGTTGCAGAAGTCGAGGCACAGATTGACCACTTGGTGATGAGAGAGAGAACATGTGTGGAGTAGCAGTGACAGATTCCAGAGGTTGGAATCACTGAGTCGTGGTTGGGATGGAAAATGGACCCAAGTTAAAAAAAACTGTATAGGAATGTTGCATTACAAGTGCGCAGCTGTCATTGTGTTCATGCAAATATCATTTTTTTCTGTGACTTCACATTCAGAATACAGGTATGTGCAAGGTATTTTTTCTTCTAAAAGCTCTCACGTTTTGCTCCATATTTCACGTAGCTGCTGCAGGTGACCAGAGAGAGAGGTTGAAGCTTGTTGCATCAGAGCAGGAATGTTTCCTCCTCCCCCTCCTCCCATCTCCCCCGTCGCCCCCCTCCTCTTCTTGGTATTTCCAGCCGTTAAGAGGAAATCTTCTCCCCCTCTTTCTCGCCATTTTCCCGCCTCTCTTTCTCTCTCTCTCTCTCTCTGCAGATACTCCACGTGGAGTTTCTGTGAAACAGGACCAGCCGACCAGGAAGTGTTTCCACTGCGATAACAGCCCAGTCTCTCTGTTTCCTCCCTCTCTTTCTCCCTCTCTCTCTCTGTCTCTCTCTGTCTCTCTCTCTCTCTCTGTCTCTCTCTCTCTCTCTCTCTCTCTCCCTCCCTCTCTCTCATTTACCACTTTGTAATGTTGCCATTCCTTTTCACAACACTTAAAAGACGTTTAGGGACTGAAGACACCAAGTGATGAAGTGTTTCAGATGTAATTTTGTCCCATTCTTGCTGCAAACAAGTCTTAAGGTGGCCAACAGTACGGGGTCTTTGTTGTCGCATTTTGCGCTTCAAAATGCGCCACACATTCTCTATTGGAGACAGGTCGGGACTGCAGGCAGGCCAGTCAAGTACCCGTATCCTCTTCCTCCGCAGCCAGGACTTTGTAATGTGTGCAGAATGTGGTTTTGCATTATCTTGTTGAAATATGCATGGACGTCCCTGGAAAAGATGTCTTCTTGAAGGCAGCATATTGTGCTCCAAAATCTCTATGTACTTTTCAGCATTAATGGTGCCATCACAGAAGTGCAAGTTACCTTTGCCAAGGTCACTGACACAAACCCATACCATGACAGACCCTGGCTTTTGGACTTGTTGCTGGTAACAGTCTGGATGATCCTTTTCTTCTTTGGTCCGGAGCACACGGCGTCCATTTCTCCCAAAAAATACCTGAAATACTGATTCATCTGACCACAGTACACGTTTCCACTGTGTGATGGTCCATCCCAGATGCCTCCGAGCCCAGAGAAGTCGACCACGCTTCTGGACACTGTTAACATAGGGCTTCCTTTTGGCACAGTACAGTTTTAACTGGCATTTGTGGCTGTAACTACGTATTGTGGTACTTGACAAAGGTTTGCCAAAGTAGTCCTGAGCCCATGTGGTGATATCGCTTATAGATGAATGACGAACGCACTGTTGAAGGTGAAATAAGCAAATGCCTTCCTATCTTTCTTTGAGGAACATTGTTTTTAAACATTTCAATAATTTTCTCAGGTATTTGTTGGCAAACTGGCGATCCTCGGCCCATCTTTGCTCCTAAAGGACTAGACCTTTCTTGGATGCTGCTTTTGTACCAAATCATAATTACAATCACCTGTTGACATCACCTGTTTCAAATCACATCATTATTTAACCAATTTACCTGATTAGCCCTAAATTGCTCCTGTCCCAACCTTTTTTGGGAATGTGTTGCAGGTCTGAATGACAGGAAAGGATTTATATTTACAAATGAAATTAAGTTGACCGGACGAAACATGAAATATTTTGTGTTCACATTGTCTGCAATGAAATACAAGTCAAAGTACATTTAGAAATCACTACTTTCTTTTTTTATTTGTGTTTTTCATTCTGTCCCAACTTTTTCTGATTTGGGGTTGTACTTCTTACTTACTTACTTACTTCCTGCGTGAACAGACGGTCTGTGTGGCTGTTTTTCGGGGGGACTCTTTGATTCATGCAGCCGGTCCTGGTTCCCAGCAGACTGGCGTTAGTTAGTGGAACAGGACACCACGACACGGTGAACGCCATCCTGAACTCTCTGTGAAGTGATGTGTGTCAGAATGTAGAGACCTAACCCAGGAACACGGAGAAAGAAATGCTGAGTGACAGGTTGCCGTGATGCCAGACAGACGTTTATTGATCATATACAGAGACATAATACGTCCATGTTGAGGACGGGGGAGACGTCGCTGCAGACAG
Organism: Gymnocephalus cernua; assembly: GCA_023631565.1. Classification (NCBI taxonomy): domain Eukaryota; kingdom Metazoa; phylum Chordata; class Actinopteri; order Perciformes; family Percidae; genus Gymnocephalus; species Gymnocephalus cernua. The sequence goes on from CM042432.1 coordinate 2,039,720, forward strand.
AGGACGGACGTCTGCGGGGCTCTGGGTTCCTGCAGCCGAGCCCAGCGCTGCATTCCTCTGAGATGACATGTGATAGTTTGTTCAGGACAAACAGTCCTCCGGTTAGAGAGAGAGAGAGAGAGAGAGAGAGAGACAGAGAGAGAGACAGAGAGAGAGACAGAGAGAGAGAGAGAGACAGAGAGAGAGAGAGAGAGACAGAGAGAGAGACAGAGAGAGAGAGGGAGGGTTTGATCTGAGTCCAAGTGGCGTTCTGTTCCTGCCGTGTTTTTTATGTTGTGGTT
>CM042432.1:2045000-2050000 GCA_023631565.1 Gymnocephalus cernua
GAGCCCCGGTCTCTGTTGGACGTGACTTGCGGGAGCCCCGGTCTCTGTTGGATGTGACTTGCGGGAGCCCCGGTCTCTTTTGGACGTGACTTGCGGGAGCCCTGGTCTCTGTTGGACGTGACTTGCGGGAGCCCTGGTCTCTGTTGGACGTGACTTGCGGGAGCCCCGGTCTCTGTTGGACGTGACTTGCGGGAGCCCTGGTCTCTGTTGGACGTGACTTGCGGGAGCCCTGGTGTCTGTTGGACGTGACTTGCGGGAGCCCTGGTCTCTGTTGGACATGACTTGCGGGAGCCCTGGTCTCTGTTGGACGTGACTTGCGGGAGCCCCGGTCTCTGTTGGACGTGACTTGCGGGAGCCCTGGTCTCTGTTGGACGTGACTTGCGGGAGCCCTGGTCTCTGTTGGACGTGACTTGCGGGAGCCCTGGTCTCTGTTGGACGTGACTTGCAGGAGCCCTGGTCTCTTTGGGACATGACTTGCGGGAGCCCTGGTCTCTGTTGGACGTGACTTGCGGGAGCCCTGGTCTCTTTGGGACGTGACTTGCAGGAGCCCTGGTCTCTGGGGGACATGACTTGCGGGAGCCCTGGTCTCTTTGGGACATGACTTGCAGGAGCCCTGGTCTCTTTGGGACATGACTTGCAGGAGCCCTGGTCTCTTTGGGACATGACTTGCGGGAGCCCTGGTCTCTTTGGGACATGACTTGCAGGAGCCCTGGTCTCTTTGGGACATGACTTGCGGGAGCCCTGGTCTCTTTGGGACATGACTTGCAGGAGCCCTGGTCTCTGGGGGACGTGACTTGCAGGAGCCCTGGTCTCTGGGGGACGTGACTTGCGGGAGCCCTGGTCTCTGGGGGACGTGACTTGCGTTAGCTCGCCGAAACTACTTGTGATTGCTGAAATGGCTGGCTGGCTACGGAACTAATTCCGCTAGCATAGGTACAGGCTAACTATAGCCTTGTGTGTAACGTAACAAAAAACATCTCGTAAGAGCGAAGCTTAACATTTCATTTAATACAATTATGGTACAAAAGGAGCACCAACGCCACGTCTTATGTCGACAACGTGGACGCAACAATGAAGGCAGTCGTAATATTTACGTAGCAGGCTAGGCTACCGCTGTTACACTAACATTAGCAAACGTCGGCCTGGCTAGCTAGCTAGCTGTCTAAACTTGTGAAAAGCCGAACAGCATCCAGTTCAAGCTGTGTTTCACTTTCCCTGCAATATTATTATACACATAATAAAGACACATGGACTCAGTCGAGACCAAAAGTCATATTTTGCAAGACCAGTGGCAGAGACCAAGACCATAGACGGTGAACCAAGACGGGCGTTGGTCTATTGTCTCCCCAACGTGACGTAATGCAATGCATTTTGGGGGAAAAACAAACTGCTGTAAAATAGTACTACTTTTTCGTGTTATTTTCCGTTTTGTGATACCCAACAACATCAAATATAATGGATAACAGTTTAAATGTTTATTACCAACAAGCAATTAGTGCAAATTCGTTGGAAAATGAACCCTGCAGCGTTAAGACTAAAGACTTTGTGAGACTAAACGTGGAAACAAACGCTGCGTAACCTCGGTTACTCTCTCAGGGATCATCTTTAACGGAGCTTAAACACGGCATGTGAGATGGGAAGAGAACAGCTGAGAGAGTTCACGTTTAATCCTGAAAACAAGAAGCCAAACTGTCTGAACACACACACACATACACACACATACACACACATATACACACACACATACACACACATACACACACATATACACACACACACACACACACACACACATACATACATACGCACACACACACACACACACACACACACACACACACACACACACACACACACACACACACACATATACACACACACATACACACACACACACATATACACACACACACACACACACACACACACACACACACACACACGCACACACACACACACACACACACACACACACACAGCAGATGTCTGAGTGGATTAACACTCCGAGTGACGCTAACTGGACTCTCGTTAATCCACATGATGAGTTTCTGATTTAATTAAAATGCTCGTTAAAGATGCCAAACTTTCTGTTTTTTTTCATAGTTTCTCATGTCAAACTCAACAGCTGTGACACTACAACCGCAGTTTATTTTTACAATTTCAGAACCATAACACCACTTTTTAAAAGGCGTACCCAGTTCCATAAACTACTGTGTATTTCTCGTTGCCTGCTCATTCACTAGCACACACCGGCCCTCAAACAGGCGTAGGATGGGCGTACGCCGATTCCTACGCAAAGCTCGGCATTTATCAATTTGAACGTGAGCGTAGGCTGCGATCAAATCTCACGTCTGGTCTGAACTCGTGTACGCAAGTTTTCAAGTCAGTGTGGCCTTGCGGTGCAGCATATAATCAGTTTAACAGGAGAAGGAGAAGTCATCAGTTGATCACTTATCAGCAGTGGCAGATCTGGCTCTTTTAGAAGACCTCTATATGTGCCGGTACAACAGTGCACACGTACGTGCACAGGATTGATTAAGGGCAGATGGCTCTCCTGCATCAGCGGGGTGGGGGTGTGTGGGGGGGGGGGGGGGACCCTACTATACACGGCAGAAAAAGTCTGCAACATTGTTTTAGCATGTGGGGTTTTGCACAACGCAGGAAATCAGGGTGCCATAGATGTAGTGATGGAGCCAGATGACCCGCTGCCCAGAAAGCAGAGTCCAGCACAGCCCCAGCTGGGGCAACACCAAGGAGACAGGATGATTCCTCACTTTTAAATGCTACAAAAGAGAGCGACAAAGCGACAGGCTGCCATTCATTTTCAATGGGAGCGGCCGTTTGCCAGCGACGAGCTCGCTGCTGCCACGAGCGAGGCGGGGCTGAATAGACACGAAGGCTATTTTATGCAAATGCTGAGCGATGCGACAAAGCGACGGCCAATCGAAGTGAAGGCAGCGTGAGGGCAGTGTGACGTATGTCAGTGGTTGCTCGAGTCGAAGCAATAATGCGATGAAATTGCGGTAACTTGCAAAAACTGCGGTTTGATGAAAAAGAGAAATAAAAGTGATTCCCCCAACACCGTGTTCTCACTCGGCGTAATTACGTCACTTCATATCGTTCCTATGGCAACAGTGGAAAATGGCGTATTTAAAAAAATGCGGCCCCCGCATAAATATGCGGACTTTGGCTGAATATGCATTGAATTATGCGATCGCATAATGGTGTTTTTCTGGAGGGAGTGTCCTCTATGGTAGAGGAGAACGTAAAAACAGAAGTAGAAGTTCATGTTTTTGAAGATTGCACCGCTGCATAGAAGCATATGTTCTGTAATAAACTGTGTGTTTGTGTAGATGTTGAGAGGAGAGAGACATCTTTGTTTTCTTTTGTCTCTGAGAGACTCAAAGAGTCCATTGAGTCTCTTCATCTGAACTGAAGATGTCAGATCTTCAGATGTTCAGTGAGTGAGTCTGTTTAAAGGACCAGTCAGCGTTGTTCAGCCTCCAGGCTGAGACCGTCGTTAACTAACTGAGCCTCTATTTATAACCCTGAACAAACAGCTGCAGGACCAACTGACACACACACACACACACACACACACACACACACACACACACACACACACACACACACACACACACACACACACACACACACACACACACAGAGACAGCATTGATGAAGCTGCGCGTGAGCTGTGACTAACCAATAACATGATGCGTTTCATAACAACTCGTCACGTCTTATTGTGGCTCTTTAAACTGAGTCAGGAGTCAGACTGATGTTTGTCTCTTAAATATTTTAATTTAAGCCACACGCTCATCCTCCATAGACCTTTACATCGTCACCTGACTTCTGCACGAGCCTACGTGACCTTTAACTGTGTCATCACAAACGTCACCGTTGGGTAAAACGTATTCATTCCTTTATATTGACCACTCGGTGCATCCCTAGTTTAGACCTACGACTACGTTCACAGACCAGACTTGACTTATGCTGCTGCAACAAGACATTTCCTATTCAACTTTACTCATAGTGTGTCAAACTCAGTTTCCCAGAGGGCCACACTGGAAACTGAGAATCACATCATACAGACATGGAGAGATTATTGACATGTGTTTATTTAAGAGAAGTCTAATATTTTGACTGTATTATTGCATGTCTCATACACTGTTGTCTTCTCACTTACATTTTGGGCCTCATAAAGCCCCAAAAAGTTCACACAGACACACACACACACACAGACACACACACACACACACACACACACACACACACACACACACACACACACACACACACACAGTGTGGTGTAGTCTACGTGATACCCAGTATACCCACTAAGAAAGCTCCAGGATTCCCATATACCCACTTAAAAATGCACAATGACACACAACAACATACTTTCTATTATATTTTTGATATATTTTGAATTGTCATCTGTGTTTTTCTTCTTTACACAGGCTAAATAACGGGATTTCAGTTGTAGATTGGTGCATAAAATAATAAACATCTATGTTTGTCTGCTGAATACTCAAAGCATTTAGAGATGACTAGATATTAAATATCATCAGTATTTAGCTGAACAGAAGACATCAGATGGATGTTTAGGGACGCGTGCAGCATGTTAAAAATGGCCTGTCTCTCTCGCCAACGGAGGCGGGTAAATGCGTGAAATCAGATTTGGCGTGAAGGTGAATGAACTGTTCAGTGAACTCAGAAAGGCCTCGTGTCTGGAACAAATGGTTGATTTCATCAGTGGAGTCTGGAGGGAGATAATACAGAGACCCCGGGTCACTGGGAGGCACGGGACCACGTGAGTCACTTAATTACTGTAACACACACACACACACACACACACACACACACACACACACACACACACACAGAGAGACACACACACAGACACACACACACACACACACACATACACAGAGAGACACACACACACACACACACACACACACACATACACACACACATACACACATACACACACA
>CM042432.1:2060000-2080000 GCA_023631565.1 Gymnocephalus cernua
TAAAATTTGCACATGTAAAAAATATTCACACACGTGAAAAGAATTTGAAGTTACACAAAGAAAAAAAACACATAAGAGCTTGTAAAAAAATGTGAACTTGTAAATTGAAATTTGTAGAAAATGTTCACACACCTGTATTCTGAATATGAATGTCACAGAAAAAATATTCACAAATGTGTAGATTGATATTTGCATGAACACAATGACAGCTGCACACTTGTAATGCAACATTTACTCATGTACTTTTTTTTTTACTTTGGTTCATTTTCCATCACAACCACGACTCAGTGATTACAACCTCTCACTGCAACTTCACATATGTGCTGTCTCGCATCCCAAAGTGGTGAATCTGCTCCTCGACTTCTGCAACACTTCTTGCGATACATTTGGAGCAGAACTAGTTAGTAGCTGTCTCAGGCTGTGGAGCTCTGAGCCACCAGAACAGGGGAAGCAGGTCTCTATCGCCAGATGAGGGACGACTCTGTCTGGGTTATTGATGTAGCATGGAAGCTTGGTGGAATAGCATGCTAGCGTTAGCTAACTAACCAGCCAGCCCACTTCTAAATAAATACCTTTTAATACATTATAACACTTTTTAACAGTCAAACTGAAACACAGGTCCTGCAGCCGCAGACCGACGGTGGGGATCGGCCGGCGTAGCAAAGCACACTGTTATACCAGAGAGCTCGGCTGCCGACCTCGACCTGCAGTCGGAGCTCCAGCGGGACACGGAGAGCCCCAGACCCGGTAGCAGCGGCCCATCCCCCGGCCATGACCACAGCTTGCTTTGCTGATGTTGTGCCCACATCTTGCATCCCTGCCAAGAATTGCACCCGATTGGGCAGCAACAATAGTTTCTGCAGAATGAGTGTTCCTTAACCCTCATTGCTGCTGAAAATTGCACCCAGGTAGCAAGGAACTCTAAACCTTCTAAAATTATAATCATCATTGACGAACATGACAAACAGATTTATATTGCATAGTTTTTAAACAGTACTTTGCCTTATAAAATCATTATTTTCCCTTGTGGATGCAATTCTCAGCAGTCTGGTGATAGAAACCTGCTTTCCACGTTCTGTTGGCTCAGAGCTCCACAGCCTGAGTCCACAGCTAGTAATGTTGTTTCTGTGACTTCACATTCAGAATACAGGTGTGTGAACATTTTCTACAAATTTCAATTTAAAGTTCACATTTTTTTTACAAGCTCACATTTTTTTCCAAGCTCTCATGTGTTTTTTTTCTTTGTGTAACTTCAAATTCTTTTCACGTGTGTGAATATATTTTTAAGTGCAGATTTTAACATACAAGTTCAGGTTTCTTGTTCTGACATTTTATTCTACAAGCTCTCACGTTTTGCACAATATTTACCTTCATAGTAGGTGTGTGACAGACACAGAAGTTAGAGACAGACACACAGTGTGTGTGTCTGTCTGTGTGTGTGTGTGTGTGTGTGTGTGTGTCTGCTGACTCAGCTGAACTCTCTGAGCTGTTTTGGGAGCTTTAAGAAAACCAACACCAGCAGAGTGTTTGGGGGAAAACAGAGTCGTCAGAAGACACGTCAGGAGAAGCTGCCCGTGTCGTGTTGCGTCTGCTCAGCACACCTGCTGCTGGGACACACAGCCGTTACACCGCACAATCAGCCATGTTCAGGACACACAACCAGCCGTTACACCGCACAATCAGCCATGTTCAGGACACACAACCAGCCGTTACACTGCACAATCAGCCATGTTCAGGACACACAACCAGCCGTTACACTGCACATTCAGCCATGTTCAGGACACACAACCAGCCGTTACACCGCACATTCAGCCATGTTCAGGACACACAACCAGCCGTTACACCGCACATTCAGCCATGTTCAGGACACACAACCAGCCGTTACACCGCACATTCAGCCATTTTCAGGACACACAACCAGCCGTTACATCGCACATTCAGCCATGTTCAGGACACACAACCAGCCGTTACACCGCACATTCAGCCATTTTCAGGACACACAACCAGCCGTTACACTGCACATTCAGCCATGTTCAGGACACACAACCAGCCGTTACACCGCACATTCAGCCATGTTCAGGACACACAACCAGCCGTTACACCGCACAATCAGCCATGTTCAGGACACACAACCAGCCGTTACACCGCACATTCAGCCATGTTCAGGACACACAACCAGCCGTTACACCGCACATTCAGCCATGTTCAGGACACACAACCAGCCGTTACACCGCACATTCAGCCATTTTCAGGACACACAACCAGCCGTTACATCGCACATTCAGCCATGTTCAGGACACACAACCAGCCGTTACACCGCACATTCAGCCATTTTCAGGACACACAACCAGCCGTTACACTGCACATTCAGCCATGTTCAGGACACACAACCAGCCGTTACACCGCACATTCAGCCATGTTCAGGACACACAACCAGCCGTTACACCGCACAATCAGCCATGTTCAGGACACACAACCAGCCGTTACACCGCACATTCAGCCATGTTCAGGACACACATGCAACCAAACACACTCCAAAGACTTAGTAGAGATTAGAGACATTTTCTCATGCAAACATGCAGAGCAGCAATATGATAGAATATTAAACATCAATAAAATGGTGAAATGGTTCCAAGACAAGTGTATATTTCATACATATTTATGTCTGCATGCTAAAATGGATCTGAGTCTTTTACTTTTCTGACCACCAGCAACCGGGACCGAGCCAGGACATCACGGTCAACACACAGGAACTCTGTGAGCCGGGTGACACTGCTGCTGTCTGGGCCTGCAGACCCAGGACCTGCAGACCCAGGATCTGCAGACCTAGGACCTGCAGAACCAGGACCTGCAGACCTGCAGACCTAGGATCTGCAGACCCAGGACCTGCAGACCCAGGGCCTGGACCTGATTCTAAGCCTCAGTTTCTTTTATATATATATATATATATATATATATATATATATATATATATATATATATATATATATATATATATCACAGCTCAGACTGAGTTGGTATTTAACCGGATATTGAAAGCCAAAACAGGGCCGGTTGGACCGGCTGGTTGGCGGTACAGATGATAACGTTAGCCCTCTCACGGTTGGGCCGAATATTTGGCTATGGCTATCGCAGGGTAAAATGAGGGTTATATTATATAATGAATGTATGAGTTTCCCAGCAGTCACTTTGATCTTTACACAACAAACATGTGTGTGTGTGTGTGTGTGTGTGTGTGTGTGTGTGTGTGTGTGTGTGTGTGTGAGCCAGCAGGATGCCAAGTATCACCTTACAAGGGGACTGTGAGAAAGAAGAGACACGAGATAAACAGAGAGAGAAACAGAGAGAGAGCGGGAGAGAGAGAGCGGGAGAGAGAGAGAAAGACAGATAGAGAGAGAGAGAGAGAGAGAGAGAGAAAGACAGATAGAGAGAGAGAGAGAGAGAGAGAGAGAGAGAGAGAGAGAGAGAGAGAGAGAGAGAGAGAGACAGAGAGAGAAAGACAGATAGAGAGAGAGAGAGAGAGAGAGAGAGAGAGAGAGAGAGAGAGAGAGAGAGAGAAAGACAGATAGAGAGAGAGAGAGAGAGAGAGAGAGAGAGAGAGAGGGGCCTGGGAACAAACATTAGGGTGTTTCCCTCCATCATAAATAACTCTAAACTCTGAGACTGACACCAACAACATGAATCTCATTCACACAGACTCTGCAGCTCTCAGCAGAGCCACCGAGACTATTGGGATTGGTCTAAAGAAATGCCAACAATCCAGAGAGTTGTTTTCCTTTTCTATCCCAGAATGCATCTGTGAGTAGCCAGACCTTACTCCACAGCGCTGCAGAGATTAAGACGTGTGTGATATTCTGGTATTGTTCAGGTTTTAGAGGCATTCTCTGGACATGACATGCAGTTTGTTGTCGCCTGTTCACGGCGTACGGCTCAGCTCTGTGCGTTGCTAACCAGCTGACAGCCTGCTGGGCTGCGGTAGAGATGCCCGGCCTACAGAACAGAAGGAGACACACAGCTACTTTGACAGGTTTTCTCAATTGTTTACACACATTTTCTGAAAGCATGCCTCATACTCTCAGAACTCTACACACAAATCTAAACACACACACACACACACACACACACACACAATGGGCAGGCCTTTTTATTTAGTGTTACACGATTATTTAAACTGACACACAGAGAGAAACCTCTTCTCAAGTCTCCAAAAGTCTCAAAACATTTTCTGCTTTACACACATTTTGCAATTTAAAATGTCACGTTTTAAATGCTCAAACAAACAACAATCTGACATAAAGTCACATGTTTACCATTTCAAAATGACACGACATCAGCTGATTGGTCAACATATGTGCCCCCCGCCAATCACCTCAATGGTTAATTGTTACCACTTCAATCAGGAAGTAAGCACTATGAAAAGACCCCAGGTGAACACCTTTTGTTTTTTACAACATTTCTGCACATTTTTCTGCAGTTTTCTTTTTCAGTTTATTGTTTTCTGTGAGCATATTTTTGTTCAGGCCAATGTAAATATATCTGCTGTGCATATGTTGCACTGACTTGTTGTGGTGAATAAAACAGCATGTGTGTGTGTGTGTGTGTGTGTGTGTGTGTGTGTGTGTGTGTGTGTGTGTGTGTGTGTGTGTGTGTGTGTGTGCGTGCGTGTGTGTGTGTGTGTGTGTGTGTGTGTGTGTGTGTGTGTGTGTATATGTATTATACTTCTGTGAATGTGAACAATATGAAGAATATTCTACAATTTGAACTATATTAGAATTATGGCAAAGCACACTAAAGACGAGAGTGCTTCTCATTATGCCCAACGGTGCAGAAGTTTGATTGTGATAATGCTAAATGTAGTTTTGGTTGCAGTGCTTCATTTTGCAGGATATATATGAGGTATTTGGCACTTTGAGTGTGTGGTTTTGTGAATTACGTTGAGTATTTTGATAATTTCAATTAAATTCAATTCAATTTCATTTATAGTATCAAATCATAACAGGAGTTATCTCAAGACACTTTACAGATAGAGTAGGTCTAGACCACACTCTATAATTTACAAAAAAAACAACAAATCCCCCCAAGAGCAAGCACTAGTGCAACAGTGGCGAGGAAAAACTCCCTTTTAGGAAGAAACCTGGGACAGACCCAGGCTCTTGGTAGGTGGTGGCTGACGTGCCGTTGGGGTGCATCACAGTGATAAAACCAGCCTAGTTTGCAAAATAGTGTTTTAGCAATTGGAAAAAATTGTACTACAGACAGTACATACACAAGTGTGTTGTAAAATATTTGAGAATATTATAATATATATATATATAATAATATAAGCTATTCACACCCTGTGACGTAACAACAAAAACACGTTACTCGCGTGCACCGAAATCATGGCCGACGTTCATCTTCCTTGACAGCAGAAACGGGCATATTAAAGGTATAGTGGAGGATTTTCCTGAATTTTAGAAAAGAACCGCCCTCTCCACTTTTTGAAAAAATGCACATGCACAACACTCTACCTGCTCCCGAGAGGGAACGCCTATTAAACGTGTGCACGAGAGAGCATGCACGAGCCTAGTTCTCCTCGTGCACGCTCTGTTTACAAGTTGCTGTCGGCATGGCTCTACAAGCCGACTTTCCAAAAGAAGATTTGCACTTTTTCCACTACGTCAGACTCGCCACCGGTAAGTGGAAATCTATTTAGGACAAGCATCTCTATAGCTAACGTTAGCACGCTACAGGCCAACAAACAAGCTATCGCCGAGAGCGGGGGGGCAGCGGTCGGAGGCTTTTATATACTGTCTATGGTCGGAGGCCGTGGCCGTCTGCTCGCTGACCTGTCACGGCACGTAAACATATCCCAGAATGATTGACAACTAGGAGGACCAATAGTCTTGATGATCCACCCGGGAAAAGAAAATCCTCCACTATACCTTTAATAAAGTTGTGTCTCTAAAGTTTATAACAATTTAATTTCTAGCGGAAAATGGATACTACTTCCTGTCTTCAGTGAAAGCATAAAATCGTTACTTTGTTAGTTAGTAGGATACCTACTTTTTGTATACAGTATGGTTACCTAGCAACCGAGGCTTGAAGACACCAACAGTCGTCCTTCACTCCACAAGGACTGCTAGGTGAGTGGTTAGATCACTGAGCTGGTCTGGAGTCCTGGGTTTGTTCCTCAGTGAGGACATTTTCTCATTTTGGATTGGATAATTTGCAGCCATTGCCAAGTCAGGGTGGTGGGGGAAGACTCATGAATATTCATTATGGGACTCATCCCTGAATGGCTAGTACTCGTTGCCTGCTCTGGTTGGGTGGGTTAGGTTAGTGGGATTGGTTATGGTTAGGGTAACCATATTGGACACTGCAACAATAATATTCCAAAAAGGTGTAATACATGAGTCGTATGGATAACTGTGTAATTATATGCCAATGTAAATGCACAGGGGTGCAAATAGCATACATTGATATTTGTACCAGACGGGGTATTAATAGAACACATTGCTGTGTGCACCGGGGTACGAATAGCATACACTGCACCCATACTGTAAACATGATCACAGACTCAGATATGAAGAGGATTCTGGGATATGAGCCGACGTTTTCTAGAAGCTGGTTGAAGGAATGAAAGAGACGCTGAGTTCACACGCTACTATGAATGTGAATATAGCTCCTAATTACTGCTTGAAGAAACTACTTATGGGGGCTTTTTTCAAGGGAAGGACAGCCTCTTTATTTCCGTCTCTCGATGGAGTCTGGAACGAAGAAACAAAGGAACAAGCTGCAGACTGTCATCATGCAAAAGCTCTAATATTTCAGCGGCTTATTGTCATTGTTTGTCATTTATTATCTGGTCGTTTGTTTGGATCATCGGGCTGTAAAATGTCTTCAAACAGAAGATGTGACCTGTAGCCAGACTGTGTGTGTGTGTGTGCGAGTGTCCCTGTGTGTAGGTGCGTGTGTGTGCATGCGTGTGTGTGTTGCAGCAGCTCATCGTCAGCATGCAAATGTCCCCTTTGTTCTGGAGTCTCCGCTCTGCGTCAGAACTAAATCCCTCTGAGGGGGAAGCAGAGGATTTGCATACTGACTCTCAGGTACAGGTGATCCTGTGCTGCCTCAGGCTGACGCAAACTGCTCTGCAGGTTTTGCATGTTTGAAGGAGAACACATTTTCTGTGTTTTTATAGTATGTGATACACAAACTATGAGTCTGACTCTCTTAACGTACGTCCTCAGTAACTAAGCTGCTATGTACAGATATATTATGTCTTGGTAAAATCGCAATATATGGAACCCTACTTTTTGCGACCCTCCTCCTAGTCGGTCCGATCTGCACCAAATGTTGCATGTCTACTCTGTCGAACTTTATGCACAACTTGTATCACAAGATATTTGATAATCCACAAAATGCGGAAGTTATAGAGGAACAACTTCCTGTTGGTGGCAGTTAAAACAGGAAGTGTTACGCATCTTGGCAAAACTTAGTCCGATTCACACGAAACTTGACTCACTTTTTCCCCCGGCTCCACCTCTGTGCCAAATTTGGTGTCAATCGGCCACTATGGCTTCTTACATTTTTGGGACAATTACTCATGTTTAAAAAAAAAACTCAGCTCAGGAGTTTCCCTTCCTCCAGTGAGGCTGTGTGCAAAAATATACAGCCATGCATTCATTCATTCATTCATTCATTCATTCAGTCCTTCATTCATACATGGCACTTTTGTTGCAAAATCATGAAAAAAGCTACAATTATCTTTCCAAATGTACACTACTGGTCTACTACTACTGGCAAAGTTTTAGAACCAATATTTCCAGTTTTTTATTTAAATGTTAGGAGTTCTCGTCCATTGAATAGCTTGAAATGGTACAAAGTTAAGTGGTGAACTGCCAGAGGTTAAAAAAACAAGTAAAATGACCCAAAACTGAAAAATAATGTACATTTCAGAATTTTTGTCAGGGAACAAGAAATGAGTTAACATAAAGCTGTTCTGCAGCAAAGGAGGTTGATCAAGCCTTGAAAGTCGGTGCTACTAATTCCCACAAGTGTCCCAACTTGTCTGGATTACTTACAAAAGTATTACTTAGTAAAGTTATTGTTGGAACACACTGTGGTACCATATCCTCGTGAGCATTATTTGAACGGTACTGTACTGCAGAGAGTAGTGTGTTGCTATAAAAATGGCGAGAAAAAGGTAATTACCAATGGAAGAGAGACAGACCATCATAACACTTCAAACTGTAGGTCTGTCCTACAGGGAAATTGTGAAGACAGTCCAGGTGTCAGTGAGTACAGTATTCTTCACCATGACAAGGCTGGGGAGACTGACAGGAAGAGGTCTGGCAGACCTGAAACCACAACACCATCACAAGACAAGTTTCTGAGAGTCAACAGCTTGCGTGATAGGCGGCTCACAGGACAACCCCAAGTCTCACTTTCAACTGTAAAGAGAAGACTTCGAGCTGCAGGTTTGATAGGTTGAGTTGCAGCAATAAAGCCATCGCTAAGACGGCAGAATGAGAAAAAGAGGCTTGCCTGGGCCAAGAAACACTTTTTCTGTGATTTGGGGTGTTATTTTGTGTCTCTGATGCTTCCACACACATACACACTAGGAGAAAAAATCCATCCATGTTGTTCTGAGTGAGATACGGTTTCTGAATGATTCCTGCCTTCAGTCTCCGGGTGAGCTGGTCAACATCTGCACGGCTTTCTACATCAGCAGCCGAGACGAGGTGGCTAACTGTAGCATGCTAGCTCGTTCTCAATGGCAAAACACTGCTACAACACACACTAGTTCACCATAATCTCCAGAAGAACTACTTCCTGTCCCTGTTCTGCAGGTATTCCACGCTAAGGTGGAAGTGTTCCCTGTTTAGAAGAAGTCTCCCTGCTGATCCTGCCTTGAAGTTAGAGAAACAAACAGCTAGCTGATGTGATCTTACCGAGCTACTGAGCATGTGGGACTCACTACAAAGATGGTACAGAAGTGAGATGTCTCACTCTGTAGCTAAAACAGAGAGCTCAACACACAGGGTGAAAAGAGGAGCTGCAGCAATGTGCAGTACAACAACAATATGGTGTTTTCTGAACATTAAACCATGTAAACCTATTCTGGTACAACCTTAAAATACAATTATGAACCTGAAAATGATAAAAATATAAAGATATTTAAAGATCCTCTTAAGCGTCTTTCTCTGATTACATATTTCTGATGTATTTTTCTTTGTGGACGGCAACTTAAAGCATCTTTTTCTGAGAGAAGAACTGATTCTGCTCTCAGCGCTTGTTCTTAGTAAAGACTCTAAAACCTGATTTAAGTCGATCAGCTGAGACGTGAAGTGGAGTTAAAGTTAATTAGTGGTTTTAAAAAACTTCACAAACAACTCCTGAACATGAACTCTGACTGCTGCACACACACACACACACACACACACACACACACACACACACACACACACACACACACACACACACACACACACACACACACACACACACACATACACACACACACACACACACCCTCTGAGTTCCCATGATGCAGTGTGTGTGGTGGGAAACCTCTCCTGCTCTCAGTTCACACACACACAGCGGCTCTCATCAGCCAATCAGAGCCGGAGCTGTAGTGATGTCACCGTTTATTACTTTCAAGGAAACAAAAACCACTAAACCAAAAGGAATGAAATGAAGTAAAAGTGAAACTGACAATAAGCTCCAAATCCTCTAATTATAACTATAATAAATGAATAATAAATATAATTATAAATTATGAATAAATAAGAGAAAGACATTAACAGCTGAGTGTTCAGAGTTCACCGCTGCTGAAACTCATCCTGAGCCTCCAGCGTACATGTTACGAAAGTGAAACGCTGAGGCGTGGCAGACGGTGACGCCAACAATGACACGTATCCACCAGCAGGGGGCGCTATAGTGAAGATGGAAGTATTTTGGTCTGTAACTCCCACACCGTACATCACAAATTCAAAACTCCTACATCGATGCGTTCCCTGAATGCAGCTTTATCTGTGGGTTTACGATCTGTGCTGCCTGCACGATCTGACATGTGAAAGATAGTAATCCTGTGTATGTTACCACACTGCACATATACTATACATATCTGTCTACATGGTTCATACAGAATATCCATATTCTGTTTTTCTTATTATATATTCTGTTAATACACTGCACACACACATATATATATATATATATATATATATATATATATATATATATATATATATATCTTATTTTTACTACTAGTATAATGTCACTGCAATTACACACATATCTGTACATGTTGTTCACCATTGTTCATTCATTCATTGTTTCATTTTGCACTTTTCTGCTTTTTTTTCCGAAACTGCATTTGGTTGTCTTTGTACTTGTACACTGCACAATGAAAATAAAGTTGAACTACGACACTGCACGACCTGTTCAACGCTTGCGCACCTTTGCACCGTGGACATTTCATGGGGAGCGTGGAGGAAACTGAAGGTCTGCAGTGACAGAAAGATAGAGGCTGTGTCTCATTCCTCATACTTTGGTCAGTCCACTGCTAATGGTCGATGACCACTTCCTGCCGTAGAGCCACTTTGGATGGTTAGTATCGTACCAAAAGGAACACTTGATGTTAAAACACTTACCAGAAATGATGAGCGGTCGGCTCGGCTCGCCGCCTCTCAAAATCTGAAGAAAATCTTTTAAACTGACCTTTGTTGATCTGAAATGAAGACAGATTCAGCAGCTGCACGGCCTATTTCTCCTTAAAATGTCTTCAGGAACACGTTACGGTGAAATATTTTATTAGAATATGAGATTGTATCCAGGAGAAGCCAGACCCACGTGACGCGTTCGTCCAGTCAGCTGCCGGTCGACGTCCCTGGTCCCTCCCCTTTCCGCATTGTATCAAGATGGTGTCCGTTTAGTGCGCGTAGCGTCCATCGTTCCACACTGAAATTTTGGACCGTTTTTAGGGGGTCATCTGGGTACTTTCAGTGCGTTATCTCCACGGTATACTTCAAACTAAGTGTTAGAGGTGTGACAGTAGGCGCTAATATCCTTATAAAACAGACCCGTCGTGAACTGCATAATGATATGTTGTGCCACCTGTGTTTCAACGCATGCGTGATACACTACTACACTACGTATACTACTACAACCCCAAATCAGAAAAAGTTGGGACAGTATGGAAAACACAAATAAAAAAAGAAAGTAGTGATTTCTAAATGTACTTTGACTTGTATTTCATTGCAGACAATACAACAGCACATAATTTAATGTGTTCCTCATGATTTTTATTGTTTTCTTTTCAAATAAACAAAATTCCTATTTTGGTTCTTGCAACACATTTCAAAAAGAGTTGGAACAGTAAAGCATTTACCACTTTGTAAAGTTGCCATTCCTTTTCACAACACTTAAAAGACGTTTAGGGACTGAAGACACCAAGTGATGAAGTGTTTCAGGTGTAATTTTGTCCCATTCTTGCTGCAAACAAGTCTTAAGGTGGGCAACAGTACGGGGTCTTCATTGTCACATTTTGCGCTTCAAAATGCGCCACACATTCTCTATTGGAGACAGGTCGGGACTGCAGGCAGGCCAGTCAAGTACCCGTATCCTCTTCCTCCGCAGCCAGGACTTTGTAATGTGCAGAATGTGGTTTTGCATTATCTTGTTGAAATATGCATGGACGTCCCTGGGAAAGATGTCTTCTTGAAGGCAGCATATTGTGCTCCAAAATCTCTATGTACTTTTCAGCATTAATGGTACCATCACAGAAGTGCAAGTTACCTTTGCCAAGGGTACTGACACAACCCCATACCATGACAGACCCTGGCTTTTGGACTTGTTGCTGGTAACAGTCTGGATGATCCTTTTCTTCTTTGGTCCGGAGTACACGGCGTCCATTTCTCCCAAAAAATACCTGAAATACTGATTCATCTAACTACAGTACACGTTTCCACTGTGTGATGGTCCATCCCAGATGCCTCCGAGGCCAGAGAAGTCGACGCCGCTTCTGGACACTGTTAACATAGGGCTTCCTTTTGGCACAGTACAGTTTTAACTGGCATTTGTGGCTGTAACTACGTATTGTGGTACTTGACAAAGGTTTGCCAAAGTAGTCCTGAGCCCATGTGGTGATATCGCTTATAGATGAATGACGATTCTTGATGCAGTGCCGCCTGAGGGATCGGAGATCACGGTTGTTCAGCTTAGGCTTGCGCCCTTGTCCTTTACGCCCTGAAATTCCTCCACATTCCTTGAATCTTTTAATTATGTTATGCACTGTTGAAGGTGAAATAAGCAAATGTCTTCCTATCTTTCTTTGAGGAACATTGTTTTTAAACATCTCAATAATTTTCTCACGTATTTGTTGGCAAACTGGCGATCCTCGGCCCATCTTTGCTCCTAAAGGACTAGACCTTTCTTGGATGCTGCTTTTGTACCAAATCATAATTACAATCACCTGTTGACATCACCTGTTTCAAATCACATCATTATTTAACCAATTTACCTGATTACTAGCCCTAAATTGCTCCTGTCCCAACCTTTTTTGGAATGTGTTGCAGGTCTGAATGACAGGAAAGGATGTATATTTACAAATGAAATTAAGTTGACCAGACAAAACATGAAATATTTTGTGTTCACATTGTCTGCAATGAAATACAAGTCAAAGTACATTTAGAAATCACTACTTTCTTTTTCTATTTGTGTTTTCTATACTGTCCCAACTTTTTCTGATTTTTTTTCTGAAAAGTTTTAGAACACCCCAATTTTTTCCAGGTTTTTGTTGAAATTCATGCAGTTCAATGTCTTTTTGTACTCTGAAATGAAAGAATACAACAAATAAACAACTGAAGTTAAAGTTAAATCATGAAATGTATTCTAAACGTTTGACTCATTAAAGTAGCCTCCTTGGGAAGATATTATAGCTGAACACACTCGTGGCATTATTTCTACAATGGAAATCAAATATTCTTCAGAAAGTTCTTCCCAACTCGGTTGCAGAAGTTCCCATAAATGTTTCTCTCTCACTGCTGCAGCTCCTCTTTTCACCTTGTGTTCAGGTCTCTGTTTTAGCTACAGAGTGAATCTTTCCTTCTGTACTATCTTTGATTCCATTCGCACATGCTCAGTAGCTCAGATGGTAGATCATGTCAGTTAGCTCCATAGACAGTAAAAGAAAGGTTGTTTCTCCAACTTTGGTCAGTTACAAGGCAGGATTAGCCGGGAGACTTCTTCTAAAGGAGGGCGCACATGGAAGATTTTGGAGATTATGGTGAACTTGTGTGTGTTGTAGCAGTGCTTTGCCATTGAGAATGAACTAGCATGCTAACGCTAGCGCTAGCATGCTAACGGTTGTGTTTAGGCAGCTTGTTTCGGCTAGTGACGTAGAAAGCCGTGCATATTTTGACCAGCTCACCCAGAGACTGAAGGCAGGAATCATTCAGAAACCGTATCTCACTCAGAACAACCAATTCGTATGGCATGATTTACGTGTTATAAAGACATACAAGGCATACTCGCTTTTTAGCGTGTTTTTCCACGCCATTTGGCGTCCATTGACCTACATTATGTTGCTATTGTGTAGTCATGCTAACTAGTATGTAAAGACAACAGTCCACATAAGGAGGTTGGTTGGGGTGGTGGTAACAGGACTTTCACCTGGGACAGCGGAGATCGTGTCCTGTGTGTTTTTTTTAATTTTTTAATTAGTTTTTTAAGAAAGCCTTCCCCAATGTTATTTTCCTGACCCCAACCTTGTTGTTTTTTCACACGTGTGACGTTGTTATCGCTATAGTCTCACGATAGCACGGCCCGTTCTCACGATAACACGCCACGTGGCAACGGCAAGTGACAAGTGGCGTGTATGTTTACATCTGCTGTATACAGCGTAGACATACACAAATATAGCTCAAAATGCGTACAGATAACACGCCACTTGGCTTTAGGAAAGCAGTATGTATGTTTACGCAAAGTCATGATGTCACGTTGCAGAAAACCGTATCTCACTCAGAACAACATGGATGGTGTTTTTCAAAGTTTGTATCCGTGTGGAAGCACCAGAGACACAAAATAACACCCCAAATCCCAGATAAAGTGATTTTTTCTTAATATGGGCACTTTAAAGTCCACTTTATTTTGGTAGAGCAGCGGGAACTGGAAGTCAGGAGAGAAAAACAGGGACAGCGAGAATGATGAGCAACAGAAAAATGTAAAAAAATCCCAGACTCTTCTTTGAGTACCTGAATGCCCCATTTTCACTTAAGTTCCTTAATGCCACACCCACATTTTAGTTCCCAAACTGCAGTGTTCAGTCAAACAGTAAGAAAGTAGTGCATTGTTCAGGGACTATTTTCAGCGGTGCATTGATCCATGTTTGAGCAGCTGAAGTAAAGAACAGAGAAACAGAGATGAAGATCTGCAGAAGAGGAGGTGAAAACGTGGAGGAGGCGTGTGAAGAGTGTGTGGGAGGAAAACACACACACACACACACACACACACACAGTTACACACATGCACGCACGCACGCACACACACACACACACACAGTTACACACACACACACACACACACACACATACACACACACACACACAGTTACACACACATACACACACAGTTACACACATGCACGCACAGACACACACACACATACACACGCATACACACACACACACAGATAGACACACACACGATCAATGACATGTGGTTCAGAGCTGCTGGAAGCCTCATTATTATTCACCTAGAGTAGGAGGAAGAGGAAGAGGAGGAGGAGACGGAGGGAGGAGGAGGAAGAAGAGGAGGAGGAGATGGAGGAAGAGGAGGAGGAGGCAGTGTGAGAGGCTGAGTAGTCGTGCAGCATGTCTGATGCCGAAACAGTAAACAGTTGGTTCAGTTCAAACACAAACACACTAAAACGTGACGCTTCAGATGTCGTTATGAAACACTGAGATCAGATCCAACGTGTCTCGCTATCACGCAGTCACGCAATCACGCAATCACGCAGTCACGCAGTCACGCAGTCACGCAGTCACGCAGTCACACAATCACGCAGTCACGCAGTCACACAATCACGCAGTCACGCAGTCACACAATCACGCAGTCACACAATCACGCAGTCACACAATCACGCAGTCACACAGTCACGCAGTCACACAATCACGCAACAGCTAAGTTCAGTGGTTTTAACACTCACTTAGCTGACAGAAAGTGAGCGAGAGTTAACATTAGACGCCAAAATAACTAGTGAAAGTGTGGTGTGTGTACGTGTGTGTGTGTGTGTGTGTGTGTGTCTCTCTGTGTGCCAGTGTGTGTGTGTCTGTGTGTGTTTGTGTTTGCATCCCTGTAACTGGAAGTCATGTGACTCTGAAGAGAAATCCCCACTTCCTGCTGCTGTGTCCTTATATGGTCGCATCTCTGCAGACTGATGAAGCTCCGCCTCCTGCAGGAAACCCACTGTCGTGACTCTCTTCCTCCTCCTCCTCTCGTTTCCTCCTCTGGTTTCCTCTCCTCTTTTGTGTGTGTGTGTGTGTGTGTGTGTGTTTGTGTGTTTGTGTGTGTGTCTGTGTACGTGTGTGTGTCTGTGTGTGTGTGTGTGTGTGTGTGTGTGTGTGTGTGTGTGTGTGTGTGTGTGTGTGTGTTTGTGTGTTTGTGTGTGTGTCTGTGTACGTGTGTGTGTCTGTGTGTGTGTGTGTGTTTGTGTGTGTGCGCGGTTTTTCTGTGTGTGTGTGTGTGTTTGTGTGTGTGTGTGACGTGAGCAGGAAAACCTGACCTCTGACCTCCCCCTCACTGTGAACTCTCGGAGTCTTCCTCTACAGCAGAAACTGAAACTGTCCCGACCGCAAGCTGACAACGAGCCCAGACGGCCGTCATATCGTCATAGTAACAAAGTCCTTCCACGAGCATTGTAATCAGCCTGGAACTACAGTCTCGTTGTAGGGGAGAGCCGGGACAGTTGAAACACTTTTTAATTAAACGTAATTTACAAAGCGATCGCATCACACTGAAAGCTAATATTTTGTCACTAGCAACCTCCACCTGTCGTCTGTCAAATACAGATGCATCTTCAGCTTTGAACAAAACCGTTCAGGAATTATTACAGCAACAGTGGGGCGTGGTGGTCAGGTTTCATCTGTCCCTCCTGGTCGGGACGACTGAAACAGCACGCGTTGACGGATGAAACATACAGTTTAAGCCATATAAACTTCCCACAACTTTAATATTTTACTACATATCCTGAATGGTACTCCCAAAAGGTGTTATTTTAGATAGATTGTTGCTGGGCTTTATGTCGTCCTGAATGTCTGTTAACAACTAATCGCCGTCATCATGAAGCGCGTATGAAGCGGTTATTGAAATATCATGCACTGTGGATGATTATAGCTAGAACAGTAGGTGTTCCCATTTATATAATGTTTATTATGTATGTCTATTGTGGAAAATGTTTTACGTGGGTTGGGGCCACTGCACTCCAAATAACCCCCCTTAACTACACACAGCCCGTCAGTCTCCATAGGATAACATGGGGAGACTCGACCCCCTACCTGGTGGACTCAAATATATTTTCATCTTTCTAAAACTGCTTTTCCATGTCTCACCTCCATAAATTATTGTATAAACACAGATATTTGTGCATTTACTTATACATGGAGTTACAGTCAGGTCCCGACATAGACATATGCCATTATAACCTGTTTTGCTTTCCATGTAAACAAGTATCCAATATGAAAGTCTGGGATTGTGGAGGACACTACATGGATAAGCATGTAGCCAAACCTTTAAATGAAAAACTCTGTGATAAGAGGAAATAAACAGGAAGATATGTGGCTGATAGAAGGAGGTTAACATGCTCTATGTGTTGACCTGAGGAAGTCTGTCTGTCATCACTGCACTCGGAGAAAACTGGAATGTTTCATCTGTCCCGCGTTTCAACTGTCCCGGCTCTCCCCTACCATAAATCACGTTACATAATGTTCGATATCTTTGCACCGCTTTAACCTAGCAAGGTTATGTTTGGTTAGCATGACGCTCACTCACTCACACACACCACACACACACACACACACACACACACACACAGCACGCACCACGCGCGCGCGCGCGCACCACGCACGCACGCACGCACGCACGCACGCACCACACACACACACACACACACACACACACACACACACACACACACACACACACACCTAGCCTCTGCAGGTGTGTGAACCGACGCGCTGGCTGAAGATGTTCTCACGCTGAGCGTCAACGTTTACCTCTCTGAGGCTCTCAGGGTCTCTGAGATCTGTCCAATCACTCAGCCGTCATCCACACTCATATCTTAGTTATGAAATGAATAACTTCTGCTACGCTGTCACGCTACTCGGACGTTAGAAGAGAGCGAAGCGAGGAGAACAGAGACGTCTATGAATGCTGCTGACCGATTTTTGAGATTTAAGAGTATTTAGTTGGAGAGGTGTCTGTGGGACAGCTGATGTCTCACCACAGACGCTCAGAGGTCGGCCGGCCGGTCGCAGCAGGAAGGTGACCCCTGACCTCTGACCCGTGAGCGTCTGAATGGCTGAGGTGACACCTTCTCACAGTGTGACGTGTCACTCCTTCACACCTGCTGCACAGTTTCAGTCTCTGACGGGCGCTGAGTCAGCTGACGGCCCACAGCTGTTCCTTCCACATAACCTCCACGTTCTCTCAGGCCGGAGACAGACTGGCTGCGTGGCGTGAGCGTGGCGTTTCTGATGCGTAGTGGCTGTGTGGATTTTTCTGTCTTACACACCAGAAACGTGTCTGACGCGGCGCTGCTGCTGCTGCTGTACACATGTATGTTTCCCATTGAGTTTACTGCACTCCAGTAGTAGTATAATGTTAAACATAAATATATTCTGATCTGATTACAGCCAAAGACAACGTCGGCAGTGTTGACGGTGAAATAGACTCCAGTATTGATAGGTGAGACATTTGAAAATCAATAATATTGTTTTCATTTTTATTTTACATTTATATCTGCATTTATGTCAAAACCTCGAGACTTTCAGACATCAACATGCCATTTATTAATATGTATTCATGACAAAATGACATATAAACATCTGTTCATATTCTATTTTGTCTGGAAACTCTTCCAACATGCTTGAGTGTCACTGTGAAAAATAGGCGTTGGTTCTATTTCTAGATTTCGAGCTGCGGGCTCTAACCTGTTAACATGGGAGCCGAAATAAAAATGGACATGCCACGCAGCTGACACGCTCACGCCACGCAGCTGACACGCTCACGCCACGCAGCTGACACGCTCACGCCACGCAGCTGACACGCTCACGCCACGCAGCTGACACGCTCACAGCCACGCAGCTGGACAACGCTTATGCCCACGCATCCAGTCTGTCGCCGGCCTTATGGTGAAGACACGCTAACCAGACGGCCGACCATCGGCAGAAAAAGCCAGTTGGACTGATCAGTAGGCGCCGTGCAGTTTCCGCCAGATTTTGAGAGGCTACCCCGCTCGCCATTTCCAGGTGAGTCCAGACTGCCTTGTCTCCAACTGAGAAGGCCGACCCGATGGCTCCTCCGACTGACGACGGCACGGAACACACCGAACAGACTGGAGTCACCGACCTCGCCAGACTGTCAGACGGATGATTATCGGCCCGTGTACGAGGCTTAACGTTTCAGGTTCTCCTTTGTCTCTTAAGGCGCTGACACACCAACCTGATAATCGTCCTTCTGACAGTCCGGCGAGGTCGGTGACTCCAGTCTGGTCGGCGTGTTCCGGTGCCGTCGTCCGTCAGAGGAGCCGTCGGGCCTTCATTTGGGACGATTTGACTTGTTGAATTCGGAGGGGCGGGCAGTCAGACTCAACGACCAATCTGATTGGTAGAGAGCTAACCCGGAAATGACGAGCGGGATGAGCGCGATGAACAGCTTCTCAAAATCGAGGGAAAATCTTTTAAACTGACCAACTGCATTCGTGCATGCGCAGAACGTACGCTCAAGTCGGCGTCTCCTCGGTGTGTTCCGAGGAACTTTTTGGACCGACTCGGGGGAGACTGATCAGTCCGACTGGCGGTCGCCGTCTGGTTGCTGTGTCACAGCCTTTACACCGCAAATATCAGATCCAGAGTAAAAACACAACCTCCGGGGATTTCCAACTCAAACCAGTCAGTGTCTTGTAAAAGTCTCTGTTCTAGTGGCTCGGAAACGTCCGAGTAGCGTGACAGCGTAGCAGAAGTTATTCATTTCATAACTAAGATATGAGTGTGGATGACAGATCTCAGAGACCCTGAGAGCCTCAGAGAGGTAAACGTTGACGCTCAGCGTGAGAACATCTTCAGCCAGCGCGTCGGTTCACACACCTGCAGAGGCTAGGTGTGTGTGTGTGTGTGTGTGTGTCATTAAATGGGGTGCTGAAGGAAAAACGAAGACGTGTGATTTGTTTACCCTCCTGCTGATGAGGAGCCGGCCGGACATCAAGTTCTCACACTGTCCTCCTGCAGTTCACACGTCCAAAAACACAGAGAGAGAGAGAGAGAGAGAGAGAGAGAGAGATGAGTGTGTGTGTGTGTGTGTGTGTGTGTGTGTGTGTGTGTGTGTGTGTGTGTGTGTGTGTGTGTGTGTGTGTGCAACAGCTGACCCCATTTAGGGTTCAACGTCGGCACACTTGGCTCTGTTCTGGCTCCAGAACGTTTAAATCAAAACATGAACTGACCGACCTGTGTACTGTAATACATCCTGTATCTCTCTCTTTCTCCTGGAAATGAAGCTGCCTTCAAGTGCGCTCGGAAAAGGCAAAAATCTATAAACCATCTGATGGAAAGAAATATAAATATGAAGTCTACTTTGTGCTACATCGGGGGGTTAAAGGACACAACAAGACGTCACATAGACGGGACATTTCAGTGACACTCCCACCGCCGCTCAACCCAGGATCACGGGATCTTTTCTCCCGGTCCGAATCACAGCCTCATCATATTATTGTTTGAAACAGTAGCGTCAGCGCCAGCGTCAGC
>CM042432.1:2082500-2085000 GCA_023631565.1 Gymnocephalus cernua
AGGGGGGGGTGGTGACGGCTCCTAGGCCTATTAAGTCCCTCTGGTTGCTGGGATCTGCGGGGATTGCCCTTGTGACTTGGCAATGATGCTGTGGTGACCACCTGGATCAACTGATTTGCTCACACTGTCTATGAATAGGAGTGCTTGGGCCTCTCATTGTCTCTCTCTCTCCTCAAGGTTGCTTGGTTTGTTTGGATTTTTGGTTTAGTTATTTTTGCGTTCTAGCCTTGATACGTTTACACCACATCCATACATTACACACATTACTGATTAACTGATTGCACGTTTATCTTTGTTAAAATAAATGAATTGGATTTAATTGAACAGCCATGTGTGTCTCCACCTTTGAGCCAGGTCACGACAGATCATCCACGGAGGGATTGGGAGGATTTGTTGGCAGGAATTTTTCTTTCTTTCTGTCTTTTTTATTTGGACATATATTCAGATTCTCTCCACAGCAGTGACGTAACAATATCCTGATGGAAATATCTTTTATATTTATAGAAACAACTTTTACCTTTCCCACTCTCCTGTTTCAGTACCTCCTGGTTCTCAGTTTCACTGGTTCATCCGTTCACCGAGGTTATGAATAAAATAACGTCTGCGTAGGTTTTTCTATTTCCCTGGGCAGCGCTCTGCAGCTTGCAGCGGTGGAGTCAGCGTGTCGAGTTATTTTTGGCGCTGTTTGAACTGCATTCCTGCAGGATGACTCGTCCGCCGGCTGGGAACTCCTCAGGTGACAGCTCGGCGTGTTCTCAACGGCGAGCCAAAATCAGAAGCATGTGCAGGAAACGGCAGCGTGTCCTGACCTGATTACACCGTGTCCTCGTCTGTCCAGCAGAGAGACAATCACAGGAAAGATCACAGCATGTCTCGGCTATGAAAACAAAATACCACAAATAGTTTTCCTTTGCTGTGCAGACAGACGTCCTGCACAACAATCTGATGTGTTTCTTACATCTTAAAGACAGACAGTCCGTGGGCGCCCGGATAGCTCAATTGGTAGAGCGTGCGCCCATATATAGAGGTTACTCCTCAACGCAGCGGGCCCGGGTTGGGCTCTGACTTGCGGCCCTTTGCTGCATGTCGTTCCCCCCTCTCTCTCTCCCCTTTCATTTCTTCAGCTGTCCTGTCAATAAAGGCCTAAAAATGCCCAAAAAATAATCATTAAAAAAGACTGACAGTCCGTGCTGTTATTTCCAAATAATCAGATCAGATTTCTGTGTCCAAATCAAATAAGAGTCCACCTGCTGGACAGACTTTGTACCAGACATTTGTTTTTGCCTCCTGAAGGTGAAATACAGGAAATGGACGAGCATCGTTAGGGTTATTAACAGTGTCATACTTACTTGCACATGCAAAGATAGTCAGAGAAGGGCCGTGTCTTCTTCCTGCTCGCAAAACGCTTCTGCATCAGCATCTCGACAGCAGCGGCCTTCTCCGGAAGAGCAGTCGTTTGCTGGTTTACAACTTCAATTTTAAGCCGGGGAGCAGAAGTTCAGGAGAAAACACAAGACTTTCACCCAGGAAACAGGTGTTGATGTCCTGAAGAAGTTAAGGAGAAAACACAAGACTTTCACCCAGGAAACAGGTGTTCATGTCCTGAAGAAGTTAAGGAGAAAACACAAGACTTTCACCCAGGAAACAGGTGTTCATGTCCTGAAGAAGTTCAGGAGAAAACACAAGACTTTCACCCAGGAAACAGGTGTTCATGTCCTGAAGAAGTTAAGGAGAAAACACAAGACTTTCACCCAGGAAACAGGTGTTCATGTCCTGAAGAAGTTAAGGAGAAAACACAAGACTTTCACCCAGGAAACAGGTGTTCATGTCCTGGAAGAAGTTAAGGAGAAAACACAAGACTTTCACCCAGGAAACAGGTGTTCATGTCCTGAAGAAGTTAAGGAGAAAACACAAGACTTTCACCCAGGAAACAGGTGTTCATGTCCTGGAGAAGTTAAAGGGATACTTCACCGCTGGAAAGCTGAATATATCTTTAAATTGGGTCACTTATGTAGCAGAAATGTGAAAAAAAAATTTCAGTTCAGCTAAGCATACCAGCATTAGGCTTGGTGGGCTGTAAACACCGAGTATAAACACAGCCGTGAATTAGCGTGGGATGTCGAATGGTCGCCGTGTAACAGTCACAAACTCCAGCGGTTAGCAGTTAGTTGGATACAAATCACCCCATTTCTGCACCAGTCCGTGTTAACACAGCTCACCTTCATACAGAGCATCTCTAGCTCGGATCGTCGGAGGGCTAGCAGGCCTGGTAGCTGGACAGTCCGGTACGCTGTTGTTCAGCCATGTTTCCACGAAAGCAAAAAACACAGTCTCTGAACTCGCGTTGGGAGCATCGTTGAAGTTGGATGTCGTCCAGTTTGTTGTTTAATGAACGGACACTTGCAAGCAGGATTGATGGGACAGGTGGCCGGCTAGCATTAGCTTCCCACCTAGCCGACGAGGATGTCCCCTACCCGGCTCGGGGTACGAGCGAGACCGC
>CM042432.1:2092500-2200000 GCA_023631565.1 Gymnocephalus cernua
TGTCTGTATGTCTCTCTCTCTGTCTCTCTCTCTGTCTCTCTGTCTGTCTGTCTCTCTCTCTCTCTGTCTCTCTGTCTGTCTGTCTGTCTGTCTGTCTCTCTCTCTGTCTGTCTGTCTCTCTGTAATATTGATGTCTGGTAATTTCACAACAACCCACAGCTGATGATCAGCTGATCTGTGATGTCACAGCTCCACCTGGTGGTTGATGTATTTAGCACACAATATAAAAACAACAACAAACAGGAAACGTAGAAAGCCCTCAGGGGGTTCGGCAGATAACTTTATTCAAGAAAACATGACATGAAGAGAAAAATAAAAACAGAGTCTATGAAATGAAAAAGGGAAAAAAGAAACACTGAAATGAGAGAGAAAAATAAATGTGAAGAAAGAGAGAAAAGGAGAATGAATCATTAAAAACGAGACACATATGAACATCTTTAGCAGATGAGTTAGGTGATAAATGTTCCTGTCGGCTGAGAGGGAACAGGAAGTGAGATGAGATGGTCCGTGTTGGTTTTTCGGGGATAACTGAGGAAGAGATTGAACATCTTCAAAAACATGTGTCCAGATGTGTCGGCCTATTTTTAGTTGGTGTTTGGACTTGGATTTGGATTTAAAGTGAAGAAATGTAATATGTGATGTTATTCTCTACTGTTGACAGACACATTGCATTGAAACAGAGTGATAGCATGACTCAGTGTGAAGGCTGCTGGGAGACAAACGCTGAGTCATGATGCTCCAGTTACTGCACACCTTTAATCTAGTAAACAGAGACACACACACACACACACACACACACACACACTCTTACTTCCCGGAAACAGCGAGCGGAGGGGAAGGAGGAGGTGATGCTCGTCTCCTCCGTCTCTTCCCGGCAGTCAGACCCTCACGAGATGCAGCGCACCATCACCACGGAGGGAGCTGATTGGCTGCCGTCTAGCCAGCCTTTAGGCCAATTGGACGCAGAGATGAAATGATAGAGAGAGAAAGAGGGTGGGAGAGAGAGAGACAGAGAGAGAGATAGAGGGAGAGACAGAGAGAGAGGGGAGAGATAGAGGGAGAGACAGAGAGAGAGAGAGAGAGAGAGAGAGACGGGAGAGAGAGAGAGACAGAGAGAGAAATTGTGAGTGTCCTTTAGACTAAACATTTGAAATAATATAAACAATATGATATTCAAACTTTTGACTGCTTTCTTTAATTACTACATAACACAATACTTGTACTTTTACTTTCAGTACTTGAGTAGTACATTTTAAAATAAACTACTTGTGTATTACAAGTAGTTTATTTTAAATGTTAAGTACAAACAATGTTGAATACTTTAGTACTTCCACTTCTACTCAAGTATATTTTTTGATAGAGCACTTGTACTTTTACTCTAGTCTGGGTCTCTAGTACTTTATACATGTCTGATAACACACAAAACAAAAAGAAAAAAATAAGGTAAAGAAAAAGCCAAAATATTCATAGAATAAATATTTTAATACAATCTTCAACTTTATCACTAAGGCTTGTCTGGATATAATATATAGTTCTGTTAAATATTATATAGGTCTGGTATATCCAAGCTGTCGCTGAGTGCCGTAATGCCTGCCGTTTTGGATGGTATTATTAATATAGGTAGTCTATAGATCAGGTTTCCGTACATTGTGTGAGAACTTGGGCTTGGTCACTACACACACACTACACACA
Organism: Gymnocephalus cernua; assembly: GCA_023631565.1. Taxonomy (NCBI): domain Eukaryota; kingdom Metazoa; phylum Chordata; class Actinopteri; order Perciformes; family Percidae; genus Gymnocephalus; species Gymnocephalus cernua. The sequence goes on from CM042432.1 coordinate 2,094,193, forward strand.
CACTACGCACTACACACACACTACACACACACTACGCACTACACACTACGCACTGCGCACTCAGCAAGGTGCGGGTCGATAAAGAAGAGAAAAGTCTGTCTGCATGGTCACCATGAAATTATTATTATAGCGTCTGAAAGGTTCTTGGCTTCATGCCAGGATTCCTGAGGTTCTTTGCATTGACTATTTATGGTTAAAAATGGGCGTGTACAGGGCGGGATGAGAGGCTGATCCACGTACGCACACTTGATCTGTGATTTATAAACGGAACATTGCTTACCGATAAAGTTGAAGATTGGAAGTTAAGAAGGCTTCACAACCCCCCCGCGAAGCTTTGGTGACCCCAGGTCAGGAAAGAAGTCTGTTAATATTGACATTGGCTTCAGCTTCAAGACCCAGAAGCTTCGTCCATTATTTTTACAGTGGTCTAAACAACAGGCGAGTGTCTGTACGTTGTAGTAGAAGAAAAGGGGAGTGATCACCAACAGCTCCAGGACGACTACTGTGATGATAAAAGATGTCGAATCCAATGGATCTGATGGATCTGATGGATCTGATGGATCTGATGGATCCGATGGATCTAATGGACAGTCATCACATCATATATCATAAATCCAGCAGCTCTAATTAAACACAAACTGTAGTTACCAGGGGTTGACCAGTCGACTTTACTCCTCCAGTGATGTTTTGAGCTTGACGTCGACTAGTCGCTGATCATGTGGTTTTGTCAATAACAACTAGGGCTTACATGACTTCAGATCTTTTAAAGTCGACTCTGATGAAAGTCAAAACGACGTTGACTAGTCGTAGTAGTAACTTTACGCACACCAGTCCTGGTACTTAGGTCTGGCACTGCTTCACGCATCTTTGTGATAATCGATCAAAAGTTTGCCGTAAAGTTTAGACAGTAAAGCCACAGCAAGACCTGCCCTTCAATAGCATTTATTGACCAGGCATCCATGCTTACGCAAGGTAACGTAACCCCATTTGTACAGGTCCTATCGCTTGGATTTGATTGGGTCAGGCCAATCAAAAAAAGTGCGTCGGCCCACTGGCAAAATGCCCGGTATGCCAGATGGCCAGTCCAGCCCTGGTTCCCACCCAGGGCAGCCAGACAGTCAGCCTGGTGGGGAAGGGGATGCGCATCCTTCAGCGTCCGTTTGTTGAGCCATCTCGTCAGTGAGCCGAATCCAATGCACAAACTATTTGGCTTCGCCACAGTGCAGGTGATGGTGGGAAAAGATCTCCTCATATTTGATCACAAGGTCCGCCAGCTTGGCTTGCCACTCTGTCATCACATCACAAGACTTGAGGTCAAGATCTCTCAGGCCAACATGCTCCAGCCTCTCCCGCACGGTCTCAACATTTACTGTCGGCGCTGACGTTCCTGCAGGCCCGTGACCTGTTGAGCGGCACTGAGCTCCGGAGCTTCCATGTCCTCCGGTGCCAGACAGGTGTAGACATTGGCGAGCTTGCCATTTCTCTGTAGTGTGACATGGCTGTCGGAGACGTTCTTTTAGAGTCTTTTAGTTGGTGAAAAGCTGAACATCATATATGAAAGAAAATGGAAGTTGTTTACAGGCAAGAATACGTGTGAAGCGTTGGTGTAAAATTACAGATGCAGATGTTGGAAAGCCTTTCCCCGCCCCCTGCAGGTGGACGGTGATACTGCGCTTTGATATCTGTTTAGAGAGGCAGCAGACTTTTTGGTTATTCCTTTTCTTCATTCTGTCTGGGTTGTGTGTTCGTGAGGAAAACATGAGTATTGTACATGTGAAGTTTGTTGTGTGACATCATGCAGGAGAATATATGTGTAAGTTTACCTGTATAATTTAACTATTTAGATCAAAGTTATGACAGGAGTTTTCATGAAGCCATGTTTTCCTTTCCCCACGGCACACTCGTTAGAGTCTGCTTAGCTAATCATCGCTGTAAATATGTGATAACGCCGGTTTATATCACACTCTGTGTGTGCTCTGAGTGTTTATATGTTAAAGTTAACTTTATAATATAGTGTAGGAGGTTATTGTGAAGTGAATCTCAGTTTCTGTGCTCTGTAGCCTATGTGTATTTAATCACCTCGTGGTTTATTCAACACTCCATGTCTGTTAGCGACTTGTAACATTGGTAACAGCTACAGCTAATATTATTGTGCACTGTAAGTTTATAGCTGCTGCTTTTAGTTCAGTTAGTAATTATATTAACCACTGTTGATTCCTATAACATTCATAATTATTAGTATAGCTCCTTTATCATTGGCATCATTCTAATGCAGCTTACATTGATATTCGTGTTGTATTTATCTTTGTTTCTTGTAGACCACAAACACCAACACAAACAACAAATGCAACTCATATGTGTATGTATGGGCAACATGTTGTCATGCCTCGTAATACTGCAATATGTATTATACATGGATTTGTTTTCAATAAGGAGTCGGTGGGGCGGGCAGGGTGGGCGAGATGGGATGAGGGAGAACTTTAGCGAGTGTGAATGTGCTGTATTGTCTTTGTCTTATGTCTCGAGGACCCCCTTCATCTCAAGGGGCTATCCTCCTGACAATAAAATGTCTGTAACTCAAAATAAAGCTCTGTTAACCCGACATATTTCCTCTTTGACCGGAGTCAAGTCCATATCTGCTGCCTCAACCAGTTAAATTCTGGGAGGTCACACCCTCTCCGTTTCAGCAGAATTATTTTTTATAGTCGTAATATGAAATGCTTTTCTAAGCTTGGGCTACTGTTGTTGACTTGCAATAGTTGTTGATTTTAAAATGTAACTTCCTCCATTTTAAGCAGAGTGCAGAGTTAATATGTAGGCCTGTTGAAATATATTTGTAGAGGTGCACATTAATCTAACAATAAATGTGGCACAGACAGTTTTTCTAAATCACACCCAGAGTCTCTTTTCTGGCTAAGCTACTGGTGTGAAGAATAAATAATACGTTATGAATTCATCTTTATTTGGCTCTAAATGGAGACATGTTTCCTATATTTCATACCAAAACTGAAGACTGAACTGAAGTTTCACCGAATGTCTGATTTTAAACACGTTGTTTGTCCGACAGGAAGGAAACTCTTCATCGCTGCACGCTGTCACGTTGTGGTTCTCAGTTGTAGTTTTTCCTCTTTTATTGTGTTTATTTCATTCCCTGTTCTCTGTTCTGTTGTCTCCGTTCTATCCGTGTGTGTTTGACCCTGTTCCATTCGTGTGTGTGTTTTCATGCTTCAGTTTCCTGTTTTACTTTGTAGAGTCTGTTTCCCTCGTGTCATGTGATGTTCTACTTCCTGTCTTGTGTTTTTCCTCCTCTGTGATTGGCTGCCCCTCCCTGATGTGTTCCACCTGTTCATCATGTCACCTGTCTCTCGTTACTACCCTCGTTACCTTGTGGATTTAGTCTCTGTGCTTTCTTTGGCTCTTGTCGGTTCATCGTCCTCTCTCCCGTCTCATTCCCTGCATCTCTTCCTCCTCTTCCTCCTCTTCTTCCTCCTCTTCCTTCTCGTGCTTTTGATTTTAGAGTCTTCAGTTGTTCAAGAGGTTAGCATTAGGCTTGGTGGGCTGTAAACACCGAGTATAAACACAGCCGTGAATTAGCGTGGGATGTCGAATGGTCGCCATGTAACAGTCACAAACTCCAGCGGTTAGCAGTTAGTTGGATACAAATCACCCCATTTCTGCACCAGTCCGTGTTAACACAGCTCACCTTCATACAGAGCATCTCTAGCTCGGATCGTCGGAGGGCTAGCAGGCCTGGTAGCTGGACAGTCCGGTTCACTGTTGTTCAGCCATGTTTCCACGAAAGCAAAAAACACAGTCTCTGAACTCGCGTTGGGAGCATCGTTGAAGTTGGATGTAGTCCAGTTTGTTGTTTAATGAACGGACACTTGCAAGCAGGATTGATGCGACAGGTGGCCGGCTAGCGTTAGCTTCCCACCTAGCCGGCTCGGGCATCGAGCGAGTCCGCTGGTCTCCGTGCTGGTCTCCGTGCTGGTCTCCGTGCTGGTCTCCGTGCTGGTCTCCGTGCTGGTCTCCGTGCAGGCGAAGCTCTCGTAGTGTGCCGATTATTCCGTCTGTAATAACGTTTCCTGCATATTCTCTGCTGTGTAGCTATGTATCCCGGTGATACACGTGCGGTAGTTTGAATGACCATAATTGTTGTAAAAGTTTGCTGCTGAGAAGATAGAGCAGAGCCCTGTTTAGCGAGGATTCAAGATGGCTGACATTTTGTTTTTTTCCGGCCGAGATCGGCTAGCTTCGGGTGATGGGCGGGTTTAAAACATGCGGAAGTAGGTCCTACTACTGGTTGTAGTCTTTTGCTCTGGCCAAAAAATCTTCCGATGACGCAAAAATTGTCATTTTACATCATCGGAAGATTTTTTCCGGACCCCCCAATGCAGATATCTCCTGTCTCAGGGGGATATGAGGGAGGGACGCACGGTCATTCAGAAATACTACCGGGTTTCTACTGATACAAAGCTGAATGCTAAATCGGTGAAGTATCCCTTTAAGAATTAAAATGTCTGTTCCTGATATTAAATGTACTTCATTATTACAAGTCAAAGCAAAATAAACTTTGATTATGAACTTTATTGTGGCTTCCTTATATTAACGCATCATTTTCAGGGTTTCCAGACCTTCTTAAACATCAAACTGAAAGTCGACATCAAGAAAGACACAAAACAGAATTATCATTTTATTTGTGAGGAAGAATCTTTCACTCCAACGTACGGAAACATTTCTTGCAAACAACGAGTAACGAATATGTTTAGGGGAAATGTATCGGAGTAAAAATAAGTTTCCAGAAATATAAATAAAGTATAGATACGTGAATATAGTAACAAAGTATTTGTATTTGTTACATTACAACACTGTAACGTTAGACAGCCAATCATAGACGTTATAATAGGAAGTTTTTCCTTGCCACTGTCGCACTAAATGCTTGCTCTTGGGGGGATTACTGGAATTGTTGGGTCTTTGTAAATTATAGTGTGATCTAGGCTACTCTATCTGTAAAGTGTCCTAAGATAACTCTTGTTATGATTTGATACTATCAATAAAATGTAATTAAATTAAATTAAACCCTCAGTATTCAGGATGGAGTTCCTAGTATGTAATGCAGATGTAATATCAAATGTGACCACGAGATGGCGGCATAGAGCAATTTTAAAATCCCATCAGTGTTGAGTAAGCCCCGACTGCAGTACGCAGATCGAGGATTGTCTTAACGTGGGTGGAGCTAAACGTTTGACTCGGCACACTTGGCCACTAGCAACCGGAACAGGACGAATGTGTGTTTGAGTCCATAATATTGCACAGGACTTTCACCCCGGAGACCGGGGATTGGGTCCCGCGTGAGGCGTTTCATTTCCCCGTTGTTGTTTTTCTAATCCCAACCATCCGGATGTAAAATGTCATATAAATCAGGCCAAGAATGACATATCAACAAATGCCTCTGGACAAACCTTCAAAATATAGTTAGGAATACGACTGTGAAGTTTGGTGTATGTAGGTCCTACAGACGGGGAAAATCATTAGTAAATCGTCACTCAGAGTGTGAGAAAAAACTCATTTTGAGAAAACGGCCTTTAAAGATTTTTATGGCAAAATTCCACTAATTTCTATTGAAAGCCAGGAATTACAGACAAAATATGCTTTAGGTCCAAGTAAGATCCATGTATCACACTGTTTAACATCCAAAACTAATTATTGCTTCATCCATCACTGATCATAACATCCAAATAACACATCAGCATTCCACCACACAGGTGGAATGACACAAACTAAATATATCACACCCACAGTAGACGTCACAGCAGCATCACGTGACGCTTCTGAAGATGACTGTAGAGTCAGCAGTCGAAACTGTCATGGTATGACAACAGACTTTAAGCCTGTAGTAAAAGAAATAATCACTTATAAATATAAATAGGCTAAATGAACTTGTTTGGATTAACATATCAACATGTCCGTCAACTGAACACCATTACATCACAAACTTCAAACTGACACATCACAACCATTACACAGCCTAGTCTCCCCAATTTACTTTACAGTCTACATATCCATGCCAGCACCATATGTAGGGCCCTCCTCCATCTCCTGCTGGTGTCTTTTCACTGTTTGGGCTGTGCTTACACTTTTACGGCTCCGCTTTGCACTGGTGGAATGGACACTATTAGCTTTTGAAATCCTAACCATGTCGTCATCTTTTATTGCATTGACAATTACCACTGTGCTCTGAAGCCACACTTTCTCCATCACAGCCAGCATGGCAGAGGCACCCTCATTAAATGTAGAAATAGCCATACTGGCTGCAGCCTCAACCCTGCTTTTCCCCACAAAGACTGTTTTTGGACATCGGGCCCATATGACTGAGTTGAGGAATTCGTTGGCTTTCTGAGTTCCTCCATGCTGTATGCGCTTAAGCAGGTTGTCATTGGACATCCGGTGATAGACAGGGATGAGCTTCTGACCTACCTCCTGTGATGAAAAGTTTCCTGTGTGAAGCCTATGGCTCTCTGGCTTTTTTCCATTCTCCTCTGCTCTCCTGTACCAACACCAGGATGGATTCCGCCTAGTTTGTGTAGGATTTTCATCACTAGACATGGAGTAGAGGAGACCTGACCATATTTCTGCCTTCATTTGATCCAATGACCCTTGATTATCTTTAAATAGCCCCCCTGTAATAATTTTGCAAGGCTTTACATTTATTGGCAGTGAGCTTACCCTGACCTTTGCCCCTTAACTTATGCTCAGCACTCAGTTTCCTAAGCGCTGTGCCCATGCGCTTGTGAGCGTGATTTATGCACTCAAGCTTAACTATTTCATGCCCAGGGTATGGGTTGAGCACAACCACCTCCCTGAATGCTGCGCTGTCCCCATCTGACAGCATTTATATTTATATTTTTATTTATTTAGTGCAGCTGATGTTGAGACACAGACTTGGCCCACATCCTCTTGGCTGCCTCCTGCTCCATGGCCTTACTTGACCCTGAGAAGTTTTTTGCACAGTCTACATGACTCTCCTTCAAGCTTTCAAATTCCTCCTGTGTAATCTTACCACCTCGCCTAGCACACTCTCTCAAGGTACAAGCATGGCAGTAGGAGGATAGCACCTCAAAGTCCATTACCAGCCCAGTGATGATGTCGATGCAGACACCAATGCCGTAGTGGGACGTGAAGCCTCTCTTCTGCCAGGTGCCATCAAAAGACACACTAATATTTATTATGGCATCCTCATCCTCACTGATTATCTCCACCACATCTTGGTCAATATCTGCATATGCCTGCCTGATCTGGTTCCTGGTTCTCTGCAGTGACTCCAAACCTCTCTCAATTTCAGCAACTGAAATTAAATGTATAGTTTATTACTAACTGCTCATCCACTATATAAAACACAAATAGATGGAGGCCATAATCTATGAGAGAGAGAGAGAGAGAGAGAGAGATTTGATACCTGTTACTCTCCCTTGGTGTCTCTGATACGTTTTAACATGAAGGCCAGGAATCCCCAACACTTTGCTTATTTTTTTTTTTTACAGCTACGTATCCCAAGCCTAACTTCTGCGCTAACAGCACCATTCGCACATTTACATCAAATGCCACATCATTCTTGGAGACGTCTTGTAGACGCGGAGATGTGTAGACACTTGTACGTATCTTCCTTGCAGAGAATGCACTCTAGTAGTAAACTACTACAGAACCCATGATTCTGTGGATTGATACTAACTTTAATCACTGGGCATTTAGGACAAATTAAACAACCGATCAGTTCATTCAGACGCGCTACATGAATTATCAGCCACTGCTGTTTTCAGCTTCTCTGAGAGAGTTTTACATGCATATCTTTCGACATCTTGAACTCCCGCGGAACTGTTTAGGACACGTCACGTGACTATTCTGAACGAATCACGTTGTCAGAAATTGGCATCAGCCAATGAGATTGCGCATTTAGAGTTAAATCCCCCATTTTACTTGGATATGACCATATTTGGATATGACAGCATTGTACAGGAGAGAGAGAGCTTTCCAACGGTATATGAGATGACAGGGTGCAGACAGCGATGGCGGAGCAGCGCGATGATTTAGAACGCCAACTTTTGTTGAATTTAGGAGAAATCTACCGACACAAACAGACAAGTGTAGTAAACTAAAGACCTAAATGTGTATTTTTGACTTTTATCACCACAAGCTTGAAAGAAGACATGTTATTGAAGACAAATAGCCCAAAATCTCAAAATTGACCAGTAAAAAAGTGATATTTTTGCCTCCCGTGTCTCGCCTTAACAATGACAACAGATTGGTCATTCTCATAGAATATGCTGCTAAAAAACGGCATCTGGATGAAATGAATGATTATTACTTACTATTATGGTTACTGAATGAAGTCGGTGCTCTGATGGGAGGGGTTGAACAGAGAGGGGAGAGGGAGAGCTGCAGGAGGAGGTCGCACTCTGCTTCAAATTCTGGAAGTTCTTTAAACTTTGACCTCATTCAGCTCTAAACTGTATGAACATTTTGAAGAGTATAAAGAAGAAATATAGAAAAAACGTTGAAGGGAAAAATACTATGTAGAAGGAATTAAAGGTATCTGTCTATGTCAACTGCCTTGAATCCTTAAATAGAGCCTAGGGAATTCTGATAGACAGAATTTCAGGCATGAATGGCAAACATAAATACATGTTGCAGTTCACAAATATAGAAAAGGAGAAACTTTGTCTCTAAATGGAGAATATTATCAGAGTTATTTGGTGTGATTTTTGCATTGTTCATTTGACAGGGACAGTGTTCATTAATCAACAGCAAAGTAACTTTAAATGAGCCAGAGTCAGCTCAGCAGGATACTTTTCATCTGTTGTCCCTGGTCAGTTTTAATATGGCAACCTTAAAAGTACAATGAAATGACTTAATAGTCAGCACGTAAAAGCAACGTACACAGACCATAATTCAGACAGGCACAATGCAAAACAACAAGTGAACACAACACATCAGACAGCAAGCAACAAAACAAGACAAACCTGCAGGCAGGCAGCCAAAGTCAGCAGGCAGTCAGCAGTCTAATGTGAATATATCTGATTATCTATAGGTCGGTTCTTCAGCTGACCAGGAAAAGAATGAGAAGTATTTACTTCTCTTATCTACATTGACAACATATTCCAGTCTTTAGAAGGTTGCTATGTTTAATTAGGTTTCTCAACTTAAACGTCTTCTATTTAAAGTTTAACAGAAATCTTTTATGAACTTCATTAGTATAACTTTTCAGTGGCATTACTGTATGAACCTTTTCCCACATTTCCCACTGTTTGTTAGCATTAGCTTTTTCTAAAAACAATTAAAATATTCCACATCTTCATCCATCCATCCTGATCCTCTCATCATCCAAAAGTCAAAACTAAAACACTAAATTAAATGTGTGGATTCTTGTGTTTAAACTCAGTATTCAGGCTGCAGTTCCAAGTAGTATATCATGCTGATGTAATATCAAATGTGACCACTAGATGACGTCATAGATCAACTTTAAATCCCATCAGAGTCCCCTGAAGTTCCAGACTGTAAATCACTTCTACGTGCACTGGATTCTTCACGTGCATCTGTGTTCTCATGTTGAGTCATGTGTGGAAGATTCACCCAGAAACACGTTTTAGGAGAGGAACACATACTGACTACTATTACAAATAAAAACATCATAAATATAGCTGTAGACATTACTTAAAAAAATACACTCAATATGAAAAAACAAGAAAATCAAGATTTTTTAAAATAACAAATTCTACCCTGAATACAATTAATGAAATTAAAAATTCTAAAAGGTTAAGCTATAAAAACCTAATTAATAATATTCTTTAAAAAACTTTTAAAGGTATAAATTTAAAACTCAAAACTCTGGGGAACGAGGCCTGTACGACGAAGCAAGAACCGAGGTAACTTCAGGTTCAACCCAGGATTTTGTGTGAGCAGAGAGAGAGAGAGAGAGAGAGAGAGAGAGAGAGAGAGAGAGAGAGAGAGAGAGACAGAGAGAGAGAGAGACAGAGGGAGAGAGAGACAGAGAGAGAGAGAGAGAGAGAGAGAGAGAGACAGAGGGAGAGAGAGACAGAGAGAGAGAGAGAGAGAGAGAGAGGTGCTCTCAGAAGTTAGAAAATTTAGAGACCAACAACCCCGTTAACATTCCCTGATGGGTATTTTTATAAAATATAAAGATTTTCAGTGGAGGGAATTACATATCTTTATAAGCTTCTTGAGCCGTATGGTTCCAATGCGACACATCAGTTTGAATTATGTTTTTGTATTTTTTATTTGCTCTCATGATGGCTCACCACTGCCAGGATTGCAAGTGAAAGAAGAAGCTAAAGCAACGACAGGTTATGGAAAGCACAAGTGTAATTGTGGTCAGATCTTGTGCCTAACTGATGGGGAAGTGACGTTATTGAGTCTTGTGATTTATGGAATTAACAGCGTTGGCAGTATTTGCCAGCTGTCCTTCCTGGGTTTTAGCAGTAGCGACTGAATTGGTTTTTGCCTGTATTTCATGTCTGTGTTCTTCATATACTGTAGGAATATTGTTTGTTCTTATGTAAAATATGCAGCTCCGGTAGACTTGTCCACAGAGATGGCAAAGTACTCACTTCTCATACTTAAGTAGAAGTACAGATACTTTTGTTAAAAAATACTCTGGTAAAAGTAGAAGTACTGATTTAACTTATTTACTCAAGTAAAAGTAACAAAGTACAGGCTTGGAAATGTACTTAAAGTATAAAAGTAAAAGTAGCCTTGCGAATGACAACCATTTTTTATGCAAAGCTACCTGGACCACAAATGTTACTAGAGTACAAGCTGAGAAACTTCAGTAGACATGGAGAAAAGGCTCTTTATGTATATATGCCATTGTCTACATTTTAAATGGATGTCTGCCAAAAGGCCTAAAACATCACATATATGATTATTGTGACAGAGACTGGGACTCCAGGTTAATAAGATTCTGACTGAGTAGCAAGATATGAATTCAATTGTGATTCTGTAATAAATGCGACGTATATTCCCATCCAATCAAATTGAATTTGATATTGATGATGCGAAAAATAACTCCACTGAAATTATTTGAAACTAAAGTAACGAGCCACTTTTGTAAAACGTACGGAGTAGAAAGTACCGGTATTTGTGTTAAAAATGTAAGGAGTAAAATAAAAAGTCGGCACAAAAATAAATAGTAAAGTAAAGAAAATCTACTTAAGTACAGTAACGAAATATTTGTACTTCGTTACTTCCCATCTCTGCTTGTCCATGTTTGCGATTGGTCATATGGAGCAAACACCGCCTCTTTTATGTGAACAAGCACGTCACTGGATTGTGAAACCCTGGGTTGATTGAACTAGTTGTTAACCACTGTCGTGTCAGAGCGTTTGTGGGACCGCGGTTGTTAGGTGAAGCCAGGTAACTGAAATAAATCCAGGGGATGTTGATCTTGATTCATAGTACAGGTAGTTTAGCCTTCTGCTAACCCTACACTACATGATCATATCAACTGGCTTCAATCCTTAAAGAGAGACTAGTAACATATCAGACACAATGTCAGGCAGAAATGGTAAAAATAAATCCATGGACATGTTGCAGTTCATACTTTGTATTTGTGTGTTTGGTCCGCTGCATTAGGGTTGAAAAAACTGATCCCTGTTCACATTATTCAGATACTTCCATTCAGATGAACTCATGTGATTCCCAGTAAACAGAGAGGGGAGGAGCAACAGTAAGCAGGTTATCCAGGTTCATGAGAACAAGGAGGAAACCCTGAAAGTGAAAGAGTTTAGTCGAGACTCCATTTAGAGAGGACAGAACAGAGCAGGAGGAGGAAACTGAAGGCTGAGGCAGGGTGAGTGGTAATCTAACATTTATTATTTCACTGTTAAAGTCTCTGAGTCTGTTTTCTCCCTGTGGACTGTAGAGGAAAGAAATGTTAGAATGAACTCAACACTTTGATGGTCGACACAACGTCCTGATTGGCTGAATAATATACATTAAACCTGCTGTAACTGGAGAAAATACAGATTTAAAGGTGTGTGTGTGTGTGCGCGTGCGTGTGTGTGTGTTATTGCCTGTGAATCCTGAACAAACTTGATATCTTTTAAATGTTGTGAGCTCAGTCAGTGTTCCTGTTTTTCCTCTGACTGACTTCAGATCAGAAGATGAGTGGTTTGGAGGAAGAGGAGGACGGAGCAGAATCTATAGTATCTGGCTGTCTGTCTATGAAGAGTGACCGGTCCAAAGAGGAACCTCAGAACTTTAGTAATGAACCTGGACCCTCAAACACAAAGTAAGACAACTGATACTAACTCATTTCATGACTCAGTTTCCTGATATAAGCTTTTCATGACCCATTCATGACCCAAGGGATATCATTTGTTCCATCTTCCTCTTTGTATCTGTGACAGCTCTAAGTGACACAGAAAAACTCTCTAATCTAATACAAACTTTAAATCCTCCTAATTATTGACAGTAGCAACAGTTTGTGTGTTTCAAGTTTCATAAAGGGCTAAAAAAGAGCAATTATCAAGGATTGAAGCAATATGAATAAAACCTGTTGGTGTTTGCAGAGTTGAGGACAACAGACACGGAGCAGAGTCTGTAGTATCTGGCTGTCAGTCTATGAAGAGTGACCGGTCCAAAGAGGAACCTCCAGACTTCAGTAATGAACCTGGACCTTCAGACACAAAGTAAGACAACTGCTATGAACTCATTTAATGATTCATTTTTGTTTAGATTCTTCTGTTGATTATTTGTTGGTATATTAAAGTTTTTATAAATGATCTCCTGAAGCCAAGAACAAACATACATGACACACTGATGTAAAAGTTATCTGAGGGCAGGAAATGATCAAATGTAGATTTGGATCACTTCTGTTTTTTAGAATATTTGAATTACATGCATGCCTTCATTTGATAGAAAAGAAGCATTATTTAGTAAAAAGGAAACAGTCTTGAACCTGAGAGACCACTCGTACATGCTGGTCTTCCTCAATATTCAGACCACTTCTAACCTCTGTTGAAACCTAACTGACTCTAGACAGTTTGGCCAAATCTTGATATGTTTCAACAACAATCAACAAATCATTTTAGTGATGAAGAAATGTTTTCCCAGAGAGAGGAAGAGGAGTGATGTTTCTGAGGAGGAGCAGCCGTCCAGAACCAGAACCAGAGCTGGACTGCAGACAGCCAATCAGAGCAGCTCTGAACAAAGTAAGTCTGTCCATCTGTCTGCTGATGTCTTCATGTCTGAACACACCACTGGTTGTTGGAATACTGAGACATTTGTTGTGACATGTAACACTATAAATATTACAGTTTTACAGACATGTGTTGAGTCAGACAGCACAGACTAGGGCTGCACAGCATATTACAGTTTAAGTCCATCTAAAACAATAAACTGCATCGTTTTCATACATAAAAATAATCACCAGATTTTCAACTTATTCTTTTTCTTGTTCTCTATCTCACTTCTGTCCTTTTTTTAGTGAATGTTGGTCGTCAGAAACATAAGATCAGGATGAAGGGGACATTTGAACGTGTGACTGAAGGAGCTGAAACAGGAAGTAGAACCCTCCTCAACAGGATCTTCACTGTCCTCTACATCACAGAGGGACAGAGTGAAGAGGTTAATACCCAACATGAGGTGAGGCAGCTCGAGACAGCTTCCAAGAAGAAGATCCTCCATGACTCTCCAATCAAGTGCTGCGACATCTTTAAAGCCTCACCTGACCAACAGAAACACATCAGAGTTGTTCTGATGATCGGTGTCGCTGGCGTTGGAAAAACCTTCTCAGTGCAGAAGTTCTGTCTGGACTGGGCCGAGGGTTTGGAAAACCAAGATATCAGTCTGGTGATTCCTCTTTCCTTCAGGGAGCTGAACTTGATCAAAGATGAGCAGTACAGTCTTCTGGAGCTGCTCCGTGTTTTCCATCCAACATTACACGAGGTCACAGCAGAGCAGCTCGCTGCCTCTAAAGTTCTCTTCATCTTTGACGGCCTGGATGAAAGCAGACTTTCACTGGATTTCAACAACAATGAGGCTGTTTCTGATGTCACACAGAAGTCATCAGTCAATGTGCTGTTGACCAACCTCATCCAGGGGAAGCTGCTTCCCTCGGCTCTCGTCTGGATAACTTCCAGACCTGCAGCAGCCAATCAGATCCCTCCTGCGTGTGTTGACAGGGTAACAGAAGTACGAGGCTTCACTGACGCTCAGAAGGAGGAGTACTTCAGGAAGAGAGTCAGTGATGAAGAGCTGTCCAGCAGAATCATCTCCCACATCAAGACATCCAGGAGCCTCCACATCATGTGTCTGATCCCAGTCTTCTGCTGGATCACTGCTACAGTTCTGGACCACATGTTGACTACAGACCAGAGAGGAGAGCTGCCCAAGACCCTGACTGACATGTACTCACACTTCCTGCTGGTTCAGACAAAGAGGAAGAAGCTCAAGTATGCTGAGGGACATGAGACGAGTCCACAGGAGCTGACGGAGGCTGACAGGGAAGTTCTTCTGAAGCTGGGGAGGCTGGCGTTTGAACAGCTGGAGAAAGGAAACATCATGTTCTACCAAGAAGACCTGGAGCGCTGTGGTCTGGATGTCACAGAGACCTCGCTGTACTCAGGAGTTTGTACAGAGATCTTCAAAAGAGAGAGTGTGATCTTCCAGAAAACAGTCTACTGCTTCATTCATCTGAGCGTTCAGGAGTTTCTGGCTGCAGTCTACCTGTTCCACTGTTACACCAACAGGAACATACAGGTACTGGAGGACTTTCTGGGAGAAGACTATGTTAGTTCATCCCTGGATGTCTTCTTGTACAAAACCATGAAGAAATCCCTTGAACGTGAAAATGGCCACCTGGACCTGTTTGTCCGCTTCCTTCATGGCCTCTCTCTGGAGTCCAACCAGAGACTCTTAGGAGGCCTGCTGGGTCAGACACGCAACAGTCCAGAACTCATCCAGAGAGCCATCAGCAACCTGAAGAAGATGAACATGTATGGGATCTCTCCTGACAGAAGCATCAACATCTTCCACTGTTTGACGGAGATGAACGACCACTCAGTCCATCAGGAGATCCAAGAGTTCCTGAAGTCAGAGAACAGATCAGAGAAGAGACTCTCTGAGATCCAGTGCTCAGCTCTGGCCTACATGATGCAGATGTCAGAGGAGGTTCTGGATGAGTTGGACCTGAAGAAGTACAACACATCACCAGAGGGACAACAGAGACTGATTCCAGCTGTGAGGAACTCCAGAAAGGCTCTGTAAGTCCAGATGTGATTATTATTTTTAAAGCAATGTGAAGCTAAGACAATCAGTATTAGAGTATACATACAGAATTTACACAGATGAACAATTTAAAACGTATACACTATCAGTCTGGTAGATAAACCTGCTTATTGTAAATAATTCTACATGTTACTCTGCTAATGTCTTTGTTGTCTCAAAGACTGTGAGAATGAGATGATGATCTTTATGTTTGTAGCTAAAGTATCTTCTGTCATCATTTAATCACAACAGACAGCCTTTTTACAGTGTATACAGAGTCAGCAGTGTGTTTCTATAATGTCTCTATTTTATATACAGACAGACATTTATTATTTGTGATCTGCTGAACTGACATCACATAAAGTTTAAGCTTTTCATAATAACTTTCATTCAGTTATTTTTGTCATATTGTTTATGAGCAGTTTCTAAATTATTTTTATTGTAAGGATGTTTCATTTCCTTTTATCAGGGCTGGTTTAAAAATAGAATTTTCCGATTCAAATTGATTTCGTTTGAATGATCCAACATTGATAGATTAAATCCAGAATGGGTTTCTGTCTGTATCTCTATGAAACTAGAAGACGTAAGGAATCCATTGGTATTGGCTATGTCATGCTAGCTGTCAGGAAGGTTAGATAACGCTCCAAAGGCAAGGCAAGGCAGCTTTATTTGTATAGCACTTTTCAGGAACAGGGCAATTCAAAGTGCTTTACATGAAGACAATTAAAATACAGGAATAAAAGTTACAGTGTAGTATAAGAAATTAAACATTAAAGAGCAGTTAAAAACAGTTAAAAATATAAAAGCAGATGAAATAAGCAACGGAAGTATAAGAAATGGGTAGTTATTTAACGAAAGGCAACATCAAAAAGAAAGGTCTTCAACCTTGATTTAAAAGAACTGAGAGTTGCAGCGGACCTGCAATTTTCTGGAAGTTGGTTCTAAATATGTGGAGCATAGAAACTAAATGCTGCTTCTCCCTGTTTAGTTCTGACTCTGGGGACAGAAAGCAGACCTGTCCCAGACCACCTGAGAGGTCTGGGTGGTTCGTAGTTTACTAACAGGTCAGAAATGTATTTTGGACCTAAACCGTTTAATGATTTATAAACCAGCAAAAGTATTTTGAAATGAACTCTCTGAGGCACAAGAAGCCAGTGTAAAGACTTCAGAACTGGAGTGATGTGATCCACTTTCTTGGTCTTAGTGAGGACTCGAGCAGCAGCGTTCTGAATCAGCTGCTGCTGTCTGAGTGATTTTTTAGGGAGACCTGTAAAGACACCGTTACAGTAGTCAAGTCTACTGAAGATAAAAGCAAAGTTACATTACAAGTTACAGGATACATGTTGGAGAAGGAAAAACTGGCATCGCCATTTTAAAAGGACATCTGAATGAAATGTCTCTGCACCCTGTGACTGTAGAGTCTGTAGAATTGCACTTTATTATGTTCATGTTGAATAAAAAGTGCATTAAAAGGTAACTATTTTATTGCAAACATTGAGACTTTAATAATAACAACAGAGGCCCGACCCCACCGGAGGGGAAAACATCTCTCTGCTCTCCGTTGACTTGTATTGTGTGAAGGTTTCCTCCTCTTTATTCTGTCTGCTAGCAAACAACAGAAACATTCCTAAAAGCTGCTGGGTGCTGATATGAACCAGCAACAATGTAATGAACCCAAATCTTTTTTTCACAAGCTGCCGAGCTGAAAAAGTTAGCTTTTTTAAGTAAATACAGACAAGAGTAATAATCAGAAAGAATGGGGGCACACTAAATTACCATTATGTGCAACGTTACGTACGTTAGATTGAATTACAGACATATAGTTAGCCTGACATTTGGATGTTTAACTTGGTAACAAAATGCTTGCTGCAAACATAACATCAGACATACTGTTAGCTTAGGGCCTCCCCATTCTCTCTGCTGATTCCTCACATCTGTTTCCCCTTTTGTCTTCTTAAAAGGTCAGTTTTTTGGGTTGGCAGCTTATAAAAACTTTTTTTAAATGTCTGGGTTATTTTTATTGTTGGTAGTGAATATCAGCACACAGCAGCTTTTTGGGATTTTTCGATTTGCTAGCAGACGGAATTGAAGAGGAGGAAAACTTTACACAATACAAGTCAAAGGAGAGCGGAGAGATGTTTCCCCTCTGGTTTTCCACTCTGTGTGGCTTTCAGAGTATGACGCAATGCGCATTGTTTCTATGTAGCATGTTAGAGGGAACCTTGTACAGTTGTATTATCTCTTTCATATCCACGCTGAATTACTTTTGAAACTGAAAGATCCCAAATCAACAAAGAATTTGTAAATAGAATAAAATCTATTAGGAAAATCCTAATATCTATTATTATTGTTTGGCGTGAGAGAGGATGTGATGGGATGCTATTATCCATTTATATATATATATATATATGATCCAATATAGATTAAAAAAAATCCAGAACTGATCTCTATCTGTAAGGAATTGCCATTTTGACCTCTACCTTCAACATATCTGAATCAAACATCAGATGCTTGTGAATGTGCTTTGTGATCAAAATGTACTTATGTCACATTTTATTATATATTTTCAATGTTTTATTATCCATCATCACAGACTTAATGACTGTTACCTCTCTGAGACTGACTGTGAAGTCATCGCCTCAGCTCTGAAGTTCAACCCCTCCCATCTGAGAGAGCTTGACCTGAGTTACAGCAACCTGCTGGATTCATCAGTGGAGCATCTGTGTGCTGGACTGAAGAGTCCAAACTGTAGACTGGAGACTCTGAGGTCAGTTCATGTGTTGAGCTCATGTGCAGTGTACATATCTACCAAATTTAAGTCCATAACCAAAGTTTTAAATTCCCTTCAATTCACTTGTTTTCTGGGTTTGTTTCAGCAAAAATGACTCTTTTTTTGAAGATTTTTTTAGTTTAAACTCAAACTGAGACACATGACAGAGACACATCTATATATAAATAATTTAAAAGACCTACAAGAAGTCCAAGGCCTTTTCTGTAATAATAATGTTTTATATATAACCTTATAATATCACTGTATTTTACAGAACTTCTAGATTCATAATAACTGAAGTCTCGGTCACAGACACTTTAAAACTCCCATACAGGAACTTCCCAAAACAAATCTTATTTTTACTTTTTAAACTATTCTGCCCTCTGAGGCTTAGAAAAAAAAGAATCCTAACATTTTTACATTGGTTTGTATGGGACTCAGAGGGCAGGGCCCAACTGACAGAGGGGAGTGAAGCAGAAGAAAAATTCTCCTTACCTTGCAAAACCATCCACAATTTTAATTCTTCATGCATTCATTTTACAACCCCAAATCAGAAAAAGTTGGGACAGTATGAAAAACACAAATAAAAAAAGAAAGTAGTGATTTCTAAATGTACTTTGACTTGTATTTCATTGCAGACAATGTGAACACAAAATATTTCATGTTTTGTCTGGTCAACTTAATTTCATTTGTAAATATACATCCTTTCCTGTCATTCAGACCTGCAACACATTCCAAAAAAGGTTGGGACAGGAGCAATTTAGGGCTAGTAATCAGGTAAATTGGTTAAATAATGATGTGATTTCAAACAGGTGATGTCAACAGGTGATTGTAATTATGATTTGGTACAAGAAAGATCTAGTCCTTTAGGAGCAAAGATGGGCTGAGGAGCGCCAGTTTGCCAACAAATACGTGAGAAAATTATTGAAATGTTTAAAAACAATGTTCCTCAAAGAAAGATAGGAAGATATTAGCCAGGGTCTGTCATGGTATGGGGTTGTGTCAGTGCCAGAAGACATTTGCTTATTTCACCTTCAACAGTGCATAACATTGTTAAAAGATTCAAGGAATGTGGAGGAATTTCAGTGCGTAAAGGACAAGGGCGCAAGCCTAAGCTGGACAACCGTGATCTCCGATCCCTCAGGCGGCACTGCATCAAGAATCATCATTCATCTATAAGCGATATCACCACATGGGCTCAGGACTACTTTGGCAAACCTTTGTCAAGTACAACAATACGTAGTTACAGCCACAAATGCCAGTTAAAACTGTACTGTGCCAAAAGGAAGCCCTATGTTAACAGTGTCCAGAAGCGCCGTCAACTTCTCTGGGCTCGGAGGCATCTTGGATGGACCATCACACAGTGGAAATGTCTACTGTGGTCAGATGAATTAGTATTTCAGGTATTTTTTGGGAGAAATGGACACCGTGTGCTCCGGACCAAAGAAGAAAAGGATCATCCAGACTGTTACCAGCAACAAGTCCAAAAACCAGGGTCTGTCATGGTACGGGTTGTGTCAGTGCCCTTGGCAAAGGTAACTTGCACTTCTGTGATGGCACCATTAATGCTGAAAAGTACAAATAGATTTTGGAGCACAATATGCTGCCTTCAAGAAGACATCTTTTCCAGGGACGTCCATGCATATTTCAACAAGACATTGCAAAACCACATTCTGCACACATTACAAAGTCCTGGCTGCGGAGGAAGAGGATACGGGTACTTGACTGGCCTGCCTGCAGTCCCGACCTGTCTCCAATAGAGAATGTGTGGCGCATTTTGAAGCGCAAAATGCGACAACGAAGACCCCGTACTGTTGCCCACCTTAATACTTGTTTGCAGCAAGAATGGGACAAAATTACACCTGAAACACTTCATCACTTGGTGTCTTCAGTCCCTAAACGTCTTTTAAGTGTTGTGAAAAGGAATGGCAATGTTACAAAGTGGTAAATGCTTTACTGTTCCAACTTTTGAAATGTGTTGCAAGAACCAAAATAGGAATTTTGTTTTTTTGAAACAAAAACAATAAAAAATCATGAGGAACACATTAAATTATGTGCTGTTGTATTGTCTGCAATGAAATACAAGTCAACGTATATTTAGAAATCACTACTTTATTTTTTTATTTGTGTTTTCCATACTGTCCCAACTTTTTCTAATTTGGGGTTGTACATCAAAATGGGGCGAATTTTGTGCCCTTGCTAAAAATGTAGTTAAGGAGGCCATCAGACTTGCATACGAGTGAGCTTCCAAGTGAAGCCATGTCCACCAACTGCTGCACTGCCTCCTGTACTAAATTATTCTAGAAATATCAGGAGGAGATCAGAAATGGACCCTTTTCAGACAGCTACGGTCAGAGGTGCGTAGAGTAGCCAAAAATGTTACTCAAGTAAAAGTACTGTTACTTCAGAATAATATGACTCAAGTAAAAGTAAAAAGTAGTCATCCAAATAATTACTTGAGTAAGAGTAAAAAAGTTCTTGGTGAAAAAACTACTCAAGTACTGAGTAACTGTTGAGACTTATCACATCAAATGTAAATGGATATATATAGGAAATGTTTAAAACATATGTAACCTAAAAGACAAACATTCACCTATCCACAGCAAAACAAACAAACAAACAAAAAACGAATTTAGGAAACTTACCGCTACATGATTCCTCAAGTTAGATGTTGAGTTATTGAATGCTGAAATGTCCGTTTGTTTTGGTAGACACAGAAGACACCGCATAATGTAGCTGCTGTTTGCCACTTTTACTAAGGTAAACATGCTTTCAATATGAGGCCAGGGGGGATTCCTCCTCGTCTGTGTCTGCATCGCCGACGGTTGATTCTGACATTTTTGTTTTGCTACGACTGTAAAGCTAACCGTCCCGCCGCTGAGATTGAGTATTGTCATGTGACGAGACTGCGCAACTACGTTTGATTGGTGAAACACAGTCGTGTGGTAGAGCCTTTAGTGGAAGCCTCTCTCTCTGTCAAAATAAAACATTAAATGAGGCGTATGCCAGGGGGGATAAAAATAATGACGCGTAGCCTAATGTAGCGGAGTAAGAGTATAGTTTCTTCTTCACAAATCTACTCAAGTAAAAGTAAAAAGTATAGTGATTTAAAACTACTCCTAGAAGTATAATTTTTTCAAAAAACTTACTCAAGTAAATGTAACGGAGTAAATGTAACTCGTTACTACCCATCTCTGGTTACGGTCCTCACATTTCTTACACAACACACACCATTCTTGCACAGGATGTTCAGCAGGGTGGTTTTTGAGCTAGAAGCAGGACTATCTAAGGTGCGCTAGAGCCTCGTCTTGGTGTTGAAGCCTAGTCAATTATCAGTCAGTTGGTCAATTAGTCCATCATTTTAGCTCACAATTAACACATCCTTTCTTCCTCTCCTCCTTTCCTCCTTTTCTTTTCATATCATACTCTCTCTCTCTCTCTCTCTCTGTGTGTGTGTGTGTGTCTGTGTGTGTGAGAGACTCATTCATTCTCCTTTTAGCCGGCTTCTTAATTGTAGCCAGCAATCCCATTTAGCATCATCTTAAAATTAACTATGAATATTATATCAATATATTCCGCATTTTTCAAACATTATTGGTGTCATTCCAATTTTCTAAGACAACAACTGATATACTGATTAAACCCATTACTACCTTTTCAACTACAGTATTCTCACTGCTTACACAATTCAAGCCCGCAATCCAATCCAATCCAATCCAACTTTATTTGTAAAGTACATTTAAAACAACCAGGTTGACCAAAGTGCTGGACATTGACATGATTATAAACACATGAGTAACAAAACATTTACAAACAAGTTACAAACTAGAAAATAAAGATGCAGAATACAACTGCAGGTTTAAAGGCCAATGAATAAAAGTGAGTTTTAAGTCGTGATTTAAAATGTCAAGGCTGGGGGCCAATCTGACATGCAGAGGCAATTCATTCCACAGCCTTGGGGCCACAACTGAGAACGCTCAATCTCCCCTATTTTTGAGCCGCGTTCTAGGGACAACAAGGAGTAGCTGGTCAGCAGACCTTAACGACCTCAGAGGAGCGTGCGGCTTCAGTAGATCAGCGATATAAACTGGAGCTTGACCATGAAGAGCTTTAAAAACAAACAGAATCTTAAAGTGTATTCTAAGCAAACCGGTAACCAATGAATGAATGAATATCTATATATAAAGCATTACAGTAATCCAGGCGAGTTGTGATGAAAGCATGTATAACCCTCTTAAAATCAGAGAAAAATAAAAATGGCTTCAATTTGTTAAGCAGCCTGAGTTGAAAGAATCTAGCTTTTACAACATAATTTATCTGATTCTCTATCCAGTGTCAACCTTTCATCATACAGCATTCACACCACAATTTCTTCAGAAGTTTTATTCTCTAGAGAGAGTGAGGCATTCTCACTCCCAACTCCTAAAATACTGACGCTTGGTCACCCACCATCTTTTCCTAAACCTAACTGTCCCGTTCTTGTGTCGCATGTCAGTTAAACGTACATCCCGACCCAGAGCTTCAAATAGTGACGCCAAGGGTCCCATACCAAGCGTGTCTAAATATGACGCTAAAAGAGACTTTTTGCGTCAACAACAAACGCCAAAGTCACCTGACCAAGCGTCTCTTTCTGACGTAATGGGAGTGAGAAAGTGTTGTCCTATCACAAAGAGATGTCATCCTGTTGGGTTCAGGTGTTTGAATCTCCATTCTGAACTTCTACATTCGGAACCTTCTTTATCTCTTTAATTATTATTTTGGATAATTTCCAACAGGAGGATTGTCTTCTAAGGTTACATCATTCACTCTTTATTTAGATTGTGGAACTGCAGTTTGTCAGATATCAGCTGTGCTTCTCTGGTCTCAGCTCTAATTAACAACTGAACCTAATGTATTTACAAACATAACTTAATCCATGAAGTTGTAAATGTTTTTTTTCTTTATATTTTCATTTTTCTTGTAGTAAATTTAGTCTGCAGTCACAAAAGACTTGTTTGTTAACGAAACTTTAAAAAAAGTCCACTGTTAGTTGTTAAAGTAAATTAATGTTTATAATTGTTGGTAAATGGTCACATCTGTACACACAAGATCATCTGAACTAATATTGGTTTTAGATGCATAAAGTTTACATTTTGAAGTAGAAATGTTTTGAGTTTATATTAATTTCAAAGTGTTTTCACAAATAATCTCCGATCATAGATATTGATCCATCAGAACACACACACACACACACACACACACACACACACTGTGTTCAAATGATGAATATAGTATTGATTGAATTAGAAATTGATTTTCATTATCATTATTTATTCTTTATTCAGATTGGTGCGCTGCAGTTTGTCAGAGAGCAGCTGTGCTTCTCTGGTCTCAGCGCTGAAGTTCAACCCCTCCCATCTGAGAGAGCTGCACCTGAGTTACAATGAGCTGCATGATTCAGGAATGAAGCAGCTGTGTGGTTTTCTGGAGAGTCCACACTGTAGACTGGAGACTCTGAGGTCAGTTCACTAACTCTGTTACTATTATAGATCTAATATGTTAAGACTTGTGTTTATTAACCCTTGTGTTGTCTTCCTATTGGCCATAAAGTTGTTGTTCTTCGGGGTCAAAATTGAAAATGAACCTTTTTTTTTAGTGCTATTTCCTTCAACATTTTTGGCCCTTTTTCCTTTGCTTCTGAAGGTTTTTGTCATATTTGTAATGCTTTAAAAGTCATGGTCTATATACCTAATTCATATGATCTAACTGTTTTTTGTTTAAGAAACTTGTTTTTGTTAAAAAAAACTGTAGAAAATGTCCACTGTTAGTTGATAAAATAAATTAATGATTATAATTGTTAGTAAAT
The DNA here is from genome assembly GCA_023631565.1 of Gymnocephalus cernua. Classification (NCBI taxonomy): domain Eukaryota; kingdom Metazoa; phylum Chordata; class Actinopteri; order Perciformes; family Percidae; genus Gymnocephalus; species Gymnocephalus cernua. The sequence continues at coordinate 2,118,090 of CM042432.1, forward strand.
GGTCACATCTGTATACAGAAGGTCCTCTAAAATAATATTGGTTTTAAATAGATACACACAGACACATACATACACAGAAAAACACATGCAAAGATGAAGATATATTTTTTATCTTCATCTAATCTTTATTTAGATTGAGGAACTGCCGTTTGTCAGAGATCAGCTATGCTTCAATTGTCTCAGCTCTGAAGTTCAACCCTTCCCATCTGAGAGAGCTAGACCTGAGTGACAACAAACTGCAGGATTCAGAGGTCAACCAGCTGTGTGGTTTTCTGGAGAGTCCACACTGTAGACTGGAGACTCTGAGGTCAGTAGAGTGTCATAAATAAAGGCCTAAAAAATGCCCCAAAAATAATGTCAGAAAACACACACACAGAGAGATGAAAACCAAGAACCAAAGGATATTTTTCCTAATGCAGCTATTGAAAGGATCAATTTAGTATTGATTGGAATATAAATATATTTTTATGTTCATCATTCATTTTTTTCAGATTGGAGCACTGCAGTTTGTCAGAGATCAGCTGTGCTTCTCTGGTCTCAGCTCTGAAGCTCAACCCCTCCCATCTGAAACAGCTGGACATGAGATACAACAAGCTGCAGGATTCAGACGTGAAGCTGCTGTGTGATCTTGTGGAGAGTCCAAATTGTCGACTGGAGACTCTGAGGTCAGTAGATGGTTGGTGTGAATCCATCCTGGTTTCAGCAGTATTGATCTAAACACAGATAGTTTAAAGAAAACATCCAGTATTTCCTGTAAACCTCCAACTTTCTTGATGAAGCTGTGAGAGGAGAGAGAGGACAGTCCGCCAATCAGATGAGCCAGAATCTTGTTGTGATCATGTGTTTGAGTTGATTTGAAGACAAATGTTTTGTTGTGTTCATGTCTGAGGGAATTAAATCTGGATTACAGCTGACAGCATGACAACATCAAACTATCTAGCCATCAAATCGATCTCAAAGTGTTTGTTCTCTGATTTTAACACTAAACAACTGATCAGTTCATCTTTGTCACAGCTCTGAGATCAGTCTGACTGAAGCCTGCAAATCACTGGCTGTTATTTCATAGAACCAGCATTACATTTAGTAACCATGTGGTCTTCATACAGAGCAGAAGCTCTGCTGAAGTCCAGTACTCACAGCTGATGTTTTACTGTTCAGTCTTTAACAACATATATATCTGTCCTTATGTCATTTGTTTTGTTTGAATATTTTCATAACAGAGTCCATATTTACATATTTATCCTGTAATATTTAAAAGTAGATGAAACATTCAGATGGTTTTAACAGCTCTGGACCCATCAGCAGTAAATCATCATTAAAGTGAGCAATGAACATTTCTGTTCCTGCAGTAATGATGCATTCAGGACTGTCAACAGTTTATTTCCACTGTGTACTTCAGTGAAGTCTGCAGAGTCAACAGACTTAACCTTCTAACACTGTTCCGGTCAAAAATGACCGATTTACACATTCCCTGTACCATAAATATGGCATTTTTCATCAGATTGCCTAAAGACCTTATGATATCCTTCACAAAAGACTTTTGAACACATAACATTATTGTGACTACTTTTTTGATTTTTGAGTGATTCGTTCAACTTCAAAACTTCTTTTGTTTATGCCATAGGAAATGAAAGGGATAGAGTATATTTTTCCTCCAGGAGATGAAAGACATATCCATACACACACTCCTACAAATTTCCTGTGCTTGTACAACCACTCTCTCTCACACACACTAGAGCCCTGCGCAGGACTGTTTTCTTCATCCCCCTCCCGCCCGCTCCTGCTGAATTTCTGACCAACGCAACGTGTGTGTAACACTCCCGACCACACCCGCAATATTTATGTTCCGCCCGCACCTGCAAAACTTTGAGAATTTATGCCCGCACAATAATAGAGATGCATTAATTTTTTGTCTTCTCCCGTCCCGCATGAGAAAACACGTCATTGTATATGCTAATAGGAGAAGATGCAGGGAAAGAAGGCCGGTGCTTGCTGCTGTGAGAGGGGAGGAAGGAGCAGAGGATGAGGGGGCAGGCGGACGGTGGAGCGAGGCGGTTGTTATAGCAAAAACAATCAGGACATGACACCGACACAAAGCGTGAATCTTGAATCAGCCGCATATAAAGATGTAGAGATCATAGACCATATATAAAGATGCAGAGATCATAGACCGTATATAAAGATGTAGAGATCATAGACCGTATATAAAGATGTAGAGATCATAGACCGTATATGAAGTTGTAGAGATCATAGACCGTCTATAAAGATGTAGAGATCATAGACCGTATATATAGATGTAGAGATCATAGACCGTATATAAAGATGTAGAGATCATAGACCGTATATAAAGATGTAGCAATCATAGACCGTACATAAAGATGTAGAGATCATAGACCGTACATAAAGATGTAGAGATCATAGACCGTATATAAAGATGTAGAGATCATAGACCGTATATAAAGATGTAGAGATCATAGACTGTATATAAAGATGTAGAGATCATAGACCGTATATAAAGATGTAGAGATCATAGACCGTATATAAAGATGAAGAGATCATAGAACGTATATAAAGATGTAGAGATCATAGACCGTATAAAAAGATGTAGAGATCATAGACTGTATATAAAGATGTAGCGATGGTGCTCACCAGATCTGCTGTCATTGCTTGAATTGGAGAACAGAAGTTGCTCCGCATTTCTCCACTTTTTGCCACAGCTGATAAATTATCAGGACTTCTTTCAGCGGATTGAATGATAGCTGTCCTCCAGAGTGACCAGAACTGCGTCCATGGCAACGCTCTGCTTTTGCATGGCAACGGTGTGTTAAACGTAGCAACGGTCTGTTATAAAGAAATAACAGACCGCATTCTACAACCCCAAATCAGAAAAAGTTGGGATAGTATGGAAAACACAAATAAAAAAAGAAAGTAGTGATTTCTAAATGTACATTGACTTGTATTTCATTGCAAATAATACAACAGCACATAATTGAATGTGTTCCTCATGATTTTTATTGTTTTTTTTTTTCAAATAAACAAAATTCCTATTTTGGTTCTTGCAACACATTTCAAAAAAAGTTGGAACAGTAAAGCATTTACCACTTTGTAATGTTGCCATTCCTTTTCACAACACTTAAAAGACGTTTAGGGACTGAAGACACCAAGTGATGAAGTGTTTCAGGTGTAATTTTGTCCCATTCTTGCTGTAAACAAGTCTTAAGGTGGGCAACAGTACGGGGTCTTCGTTGCCGCATTTTGTGCTTCAAAATGCGCCACACATTCTCTATTGGAGACAGGTCGGGACTGCAGGCAGGCCAGTCAAGTACCTGTATCCTCTTCCTCCGCAAGCCAGGACTTTGTAATGTGTGCAGAATGTGGTTTTGCATTATCTTGTTGAAATATGCACGGACATCCCTGGAAAAGATGTCTTCTTGAAGGCAGCATATTGTGCTCCAAAATCTCTATGTACTTTTCAGCATTAATGGTGCCATCACAGAAGTGCAAGTTACCTTTGCCAAGGGCACTGACACAACCCCATACCATGACAGACCCTGGCTAATATCTTCCTATCTTTCTTTGAGGAACATTGTTTTTAAACATTTCAATAATTTTCTCACGTATTTGTTGGCAAACTGGCGATCCTCGGCCCATCTTTGCTCCTAAAGGACTAGACCTTTCTTGGATGCTGCTTTTGTACCAAATCATAATTACAATCACCTGTTGACATCACCTGTTTCAAATCACATCATTATTTAACCAATTTACCTGATTACTAGCCCTAAATTGCTGCTGTCCCAACCTTTTTTGGAATGTGTTGCAGGTCTGAATATCAGGAAAGGATGTATATTTACAAATGAAATTAAGTTGACCGGACAAAACATGAAATATTTTGTGTTCACATTGTCTGCAATGAAATACAAATCAAAGTACATTTAGAAATCACTACTTTCTTTTTTTATTTGTGTTTTCCATACTGTCCCAACAAGCCATGTAATAAATATGTATATCTCTGGTGTCCACTGGTGTGGGGGGGTTCCAGGCTACATCTCGATCCCGCAGTGTATTTTTTAGCCACCCGCTCCCGCCCGCAGCAAATTTCAAACCGCCCGCTCCTGCGAGATTTGCGTTGCAGCCCTCTAACACCCCCCCCCCACACACACACACACACACACGTACACACACACACACACACACACACACACACACACACACACACACACACACACACACACACACACACACACACACACACACACACACACACACAGTTCATGTTGTCAATTAATGTTGTCATGTTGCCACTTGTGCATGTGAACAGCAATGTTCACACACACATGCATGCATGCACACACAGAAACACACACACACACACACACACACAGAGACACACACATGTTGTAGATGTTAATGTTCCAATAAGGTTTTTTTTACAATAAATGTTCTATTAAAAATACTTTTTTTTAAATAAAAGCAACTGTCCGGTCAAATTTGACCGCGAACAGTAAATTAAGGGGGGTAGCAACGAACAGCGTATAAAGGTGTCCAAAGGATGCCCAAAGTCTCTGCAGGTCTGAGAGCTTCACTCCAACACGTTAACATGAGAGCTGAAAGGAAGCAGGCTGCTACACAGCCGCTCCACTTGGAGTCTGAACAGGACTGAAGTCTCTGCTGCTCTTTATACTGGATGTGCTGCTTCACTGACTGACAGCTGATGAACAGAGTCTCTGGAAACATTCATTTATCTCCTCTGTTGTTCTTCTCTCATCAGATGGTGGTCTGACTCAGAGTGATCAGAAAGGAGGATGTGTTGAGACCTGATGTGGAGTCCTCCATCATCCCTGTGTGTTCCTCTGGATCTGACAGAGTACCATCAGTGTATCTGGACTGCTCTGCTGCTGCTCTGTCCTTCTACACAGTCTCTGAAGACACACTGAGACTCCTCCACTCCTTCTGCTCCACACTTAGGGCCAGATGTACTAACGCTTTTGCGCCCACTTCAGGCGTATTTGTGTCGCAACGTGCGCGTAAAATCATGGCGAGGTATGTACAAACAGGCCGCAATGATGTAAAAGCGCAAACTGCATGTCGTGGGAGCTGAAAAGGGCAAATTGCGTTTTTCGTGTCATGCATATTTATTCATGGGAGGGTCGCGGGGAAAGTGGGAGTTTACCGTAAAGAGATGGGAGGGGAAGCGTAAAGAGCGCTTAATTACGTATTCCGCGGTATGTACAAAAACCGCCAGTAATAGCGCGCCTCTATTTTGCGGTGAAAATTCTCCGCCTCTTAAAAGCAGGTGTAAACCTGGAAGCGGGTTTCCTCACATATGCCTCCTGGTGAAATGACAGCAGTAATCCGAGCAAGACGAAGACATAGGCCAAGGAGACGAGCTGAAAGGAGTTTTGCCACAAGGATCACAGATTAAGCAGCCATGCAAGATTACAGTTACTGGAAGAAATCAAAGATGACATTGAATCTCTGACTCAGAGTTCACATTCCAGCAGTTGTTAAACTCCTCGCTATATTACAAATATTGGCATCAGGATAATTTCAAACAGTCATAGCATCAGCAGTGGGAATATCCCAGTCTGCACTCAGCCGTATCATAGCACAAGTACTTACAGTTTACGGTATAGTGGGCGGAGAAAGGCGCTAATTACGGATGACCTGCAGGTTTGGTAAATATGGCGTAAACTTTGGTATCATTGCGTTCGCTATCTGCAGGTGAGCCATGGCGCTGATAACGCTACGTTCGCAAATGTACGTACATCTGGCCCTTAGTCTCTAATGTCCAGCTCTATCTCCACAGCGCTGTGGAGTCACGTCTGGCTACAACACAGATGCATTCTGGGATAGGAGGGAAAAAACTCTGGGTTGTTTGCATTTCTTTAAACCAATCACAGTCGTCTTGGGTGACCATAATCACCAGACGTAGCGACGGTGTCTCTGCAGAATAGTCTCAGGAAGGAACTCGTTCTGGTGGAACATTTGCACCCCGCAGAAGAAAACTCCACATAAAATATTAAATGAAGTTAACTGTTGACACAATACAGTAACATGAGATATTTAAATTAGCTGATACATGGTTAAACCTCATTGGCTCTTACCAGTGTATCTCCGTGTGGACTTCGTCCACAGCAATCCCACCAATCAGTCCCAAAACGTCCCAGTTAGAGAGGAAATGACCTCGACATATTCTTTATAAAACGTCCCAGTTAGAGAGGAAATGACCTCGACATATTCTTTATAAAACGTCCCAGTTAGAGAGGAAATGACCTCAACATATTCTTTATAAAACGTCCCAGTTAGAGAGGAAATGACCTTGACATATTCTTTATAAAACGTCCCAGTTAGAGAGGAAATGTCCTCAACATATTCTTTATAAAACGTCCCAGTTAGAGAGGAAATGACCTCGACATATTCTTTATAAAACGTCCCAGTTAGAGAGGAAATGACCTCAACATATTCTTTATAAAACGTCCCAGTTAGAGAGGAAATGACCTCGACATATTCTTTATAAAACGTCCCAGTTAGAGAGGAAATGACCTCAACATATTCTTTATAAAACGTCCCAGTTAGAGAGGAAATGACCTCAACATATTCTTTATAAAACGTCCCAGTTAGAGAGGAAATGACCTCGACATATTCTTTATAAAACGTCCCAGTTAGAGAGGAAATGACCTCGACATATTCTTTATAAAACGTCCCAGTTAGAGAGGAAATGACCTCGACATATTCTTTATAAAACGTCCCAGTTAGAGAGGAAATGACCTCGACATATTCTTTATAAAACGTCCCAGTTAGAGAGGAAATGACCTCGACATATTCTTTATAAAACGTCCCAGTTAGAGAGGAAATGACCTCGACATATTCTTTATAAAACGTCCCAGTTAGAGAGGAAATGACCTCAACATATTCTTAGTAAATATTTACAGTAATTCTTCTAAACTTAATATTTTCAGCGCCTAGCTCGCTAGCTCGAAGTTTGTCATTGTTTCCTGAAGAGAACAGAGTTTGAGAACAGAATCTCTCCGAGAGAGGAAGGAGAGGGACGTCGTACTTCTGTTGATCCAGACTGCTCCACCCCCCCACCTGGACAAGAAGTTCAAACCTGCACAAAGTCTGGATTTAATCCGAGCTTCAAACTGGAACATGATTCTGACTCTCACTGACCAGCTAACTTTATTAATATAATCAGTTAGAATATCTCTGGATTTTGTTAAAGACAGTGCTGTCTTTAACCAGAACAACCTAATAACTTGTTGGGTTAATGTCTTTTCTTTTGACTTAATCAACAAAAACTAATAAAACTAAAAACTAATAAAAATGTTAAACGTTAGTGTCATTATTAGTGAAATGTTATATACTGTTTATGTTCTGTTTTCATGTGTATCTCATTTTGTAACATTTTGTATTATTGCAGAAGAAAATAAATCCTGATATTGAAATCCCATTTTATTTCTCATGTGATGTAAATCTCCATAATATATATCCATCTTCTGTAAGTATAAATGTCCTGCATGTTGGTGTAAATTAAGTCTGCGTTCATAATGTATAATACAGAATGTAAATAACTGAAAATTTAGAAATATTAGAGGATAGGGATTGGACACTTGAAGGTCCGGGAGTGGCAATGCATGATGTGCTCCTGGTGGAGCGGGTGGACGGAGATAGAGTGGGGGGGAGGAGGAAGGGGCACAACTGGAGCAGGTGGTGCGTTTGGAGGCCCACGCTCCATGGCTGCAGCAATCCTCTCCAGACTTGAGGAGATGCGCCCGAGAGGCCGCAGCAACATCGCCACCCGATCAAGACGGACATTTATTACTTTGCAGCATCCCAGACAGCTCCTTTTCGCGCGCCTGTTCTTAAATGTGAGATGACGCTCTGATTGGTTTATTGCACGTTACGCCCAAATCACACCTAGCTACTTCAGACCAACCCATTTTAGATTTGCATCAGGCGCAAGACTCATTTATCCCGCCGGTATCATAGCAACAGCGCCCGAGATCCGCCCACAAAGCTACTTGCGTTTCACGCTTGATACTTGCTTTTCAGATCGTTAAAATAGGGCCCTAGTTGTGTATCGGCTGATCAAGGAGAGAAAAAGGCCACGAAAACCTGCAAAAAGCCTGAAGATGAATGGATGAAGTTCCCTGTGAATACTACTACAGAGTCAGGTATTTTATTATCATATTTAGTTTCCATGATGCAAACTGACCAGCTGTAATCAGAATCCATCTGGTATTAGTGACGGGCGCAGTGCCTTTCATGACTCTTATATTTATTATTAGGGATGTAACGCTGCATGGTGACTCTGTTAAAAATGGATAAGAATATATGAATATAAAAATGAATCTGGATGCAGTTTTTAAACGTCCTGGAGCGTAATCTACTTTAGATTTAACTTGTTTAAATTAAACTACATCTTCTTAGTTTATTTATTTGAAGAGATTTCCATCCAATCTCTGTATGACCAAAGCGAGAGCTGTGTCCGGGTTCTCGGCAGTAAGTCGGACACGTTTCAGGTGAGGTTTGGCCTCCGCCAGGGCTGCGCTTTGTCACCAATCCTGTTCGTAGTATTTATGGACAGGATATCGAGGCGTAGTCGTGGTAGGGAGGGGTTGCAGTTCGGTGGGCTCGGGATCTCATCGCTGCTCTTTGCAGATGATGTGGTCCTGATGGCATCATCGGCCTGTGACCTTCAGCACTCACTGGATCGGTTTGCAGCCGAGTGTGAAGCGGCTGGGATGAGGATCAGCACCTCTAAATCTGAGGCCATGGTTCTCAGCAGGAAACCGATGGAGTGCCTTCTCCAGGTAGGGAATGAGTCCTTACCCCAAGTGAAGGAGTTTAAGTACCTTGGGGTCTTGTTCGCGAGTGAGGGGACAATGGAGCGGGAGATTGGTCGGAGAATCGGCGCAGCGTGGGCGGTATTACATTCAGTTTATCGCACCGTTGTGACGAAAAGAGAGCTGAGCCAGAAGGCAAAGCTCTCGATCTACCGGTCAGTTTTCATTCCTACCCTCACCTATGGTCATGAAGGCTGGGTCATGACCGAAAGAACGAGATCCAGGGTACAAGCGGCCGAAATGGGTTTCCTCAGGAGGGTGGCTGGCGTCTCCCTTAGAGATAGGGTGAGAAGCTCAGTCATCCGTGAGGAGCTCGGAGTAGAGCCGCTGCTCCTTCACGTCGAAAGGAGCCAGTTGAGGTGGTTCGGGCATCTGGTAAGGATGCCCCCTGGGCGCCTCCCTAGGGAGGTGTTCCAGGCACGTCCAGCTGGGAGGAGGCCTCGGGGAAGACCCAGGACTAGGTGGAGGGATTACATCTCCAACCTGGCCTGGGAACGCCTCGGGATCCCCCAGTCAGAGCTGGTTAATGTGGCTCGGGAAAGGGATGTTTGGGGTCCCCTGCTGGAGCTGCTCCCCCCGCGACCCGACCATGGATAAGCGGACGACGATGGATGGATGGATGGATTTCTTTGTATTAATTTAATTAATTTGTTCGCGCCACTGGGGGCCTCACGCCTCTGGGGGCCTCGCATCAGTGGGGGGCCTTGCACCTCTGGGGGCCTCTGGGGGCCTTGCACCACTGGGGGGCCCCTGGGGGCCTCTAGGGGCCTCGCACCTCTGGGGGCCTCGCACCTCTGGGGGCCTTGTGTCTATATTTTTTCATTCATGATCTTATGCCGTTACCATGGTTACGTTAGCACATCCTGCGAGATTTCAAAAACGCTGGAGGACTTTGCTGAGTTTGCGGGGAAGAAGGCAAGGACAGTGCCTTCTAAATAACCAGCGTGGTGAGTCAGACGCTATATAGGCAAGGCAAGGCAAGGCAAGGCAAGGCAAGGCAAGGCAGCTATATTTGTATAGCACTTTTCAGCAACAGGGCAATTCAAAGTGCTTTACATGAAGACAATCAAAATACAATAATCAAAGTTAGTTATATAAAAGCAGATAAAATAAGCAACGTAAGTATAAGAAATGGATAGTTATTTAACGAAAGGCAACATCAAAAAGAAAGGTCTTCAGCCTTAATTTAAAAGAACTGAGAGTTGCAGCGGACCTGCAATTTTCTGGAAGTTGGTTCCAGATATGTGGAGCATAGAAACTAAATGCTGCTTCTCCCTGTTTAGTTCTGACTCTGGGGACAGAAAGCAGACCTGTCCCAGACCACCTGAGAGGTCTGGGGGGTTCGTAGTTTACTATCAGACCTGTCCCAGACCACCTGAGAGGTCTGGGGGGTTCGTAGTTTACTATCAGACCTGTCCCAGACCACCTGAGAGGTCTGGGTGGGTCGTAGTTTACTAGCAGACCATGTCCCAGACCACCTGGGAGGTCTGGGGGGTTTGTAGTTGACTAGCAGGTCAGAAATGTATTTTGGACCTAAACCGTTTAATGATTTATAAACTAGCAGAAGGATTTTGAAATCAACTCTCTGAGGCACAGGAAGCCAGTGTAAAGACCTCAGAACTGGAGTGATGTGATCCACTTTCTTGGTCTTAGTGAGGACGCGAGCAGCAGCGTTCTGAATCAGCTGCAGCTGTCTGAGTGATTTTTTAGGGAGACCTGTAAAGACACCGTTACAGTAGTCCAGTCTACTGAAGATAAAAGCATGGACAAGTTTTTCCAAGTCCTGCTGAGACATAAGTCCCTTTACCCTTGATATATTCTTAAGGTGGTAATAGGATGACTTTGTAATTGTCTTAATGTGGCTGTTGAAATTCAGGTCTGAGTCCATAATTACACCAAGATTTCTGGCTTTGTCTGTTGTTTTTAACATTGTCGTTTGAAGCTGAGCGCTGACTTTTAATCGTTCCTCTTTTGCTCCAAAAACAACCACCTCAGTTTTTTCTTCATTTAATTTAAGAAAGTTCTGGCACATCCAGTCATTAATTTGTTCAATGCACTTAGTCAGTGTTTGTATAGGACTATAGTCTCCTGGCGATAAGGTTATGTAAATTTGTGTGTCGTCCGCATAACTGTGGTAACATATTTTGTTGTTTTCCATAATCTGAGCCAGTGGAAGCATATAGATGTTAAACAGAAGAGGCCCCAGAACGGTGCCTTGGGGAACTCTGCACGTTATATTTGTATGCTCAGATGTATAATTACCTATAGATACAAAGTAGTCCCTATTCTTTAAATAGGATTTAAACCAGTTTAGGACTGAGCCAGAAAGGCCAACCCAGTTTTCTAATCGGTGTAGTAATATGTCGTGATCGACTGTCAAATGCAGCACTGAGATCAGGTAATACTAAGACTGTAGTTTTGCCACTATCTGTGTTTAAGTGGATATCATTAAATACTTTAACAAGAGCTGTCTCAGTGCTGTGGTGTGGTCGAAAACCTGACTGGAAGGCATCAAAACCATTGTTTAGTGACAAGAAAAGGTTGAGTTGTTGAAAAACCGCTTTTTCAATGATTTTACTTAAGAATGGAAGGTTAGATATTGGCCTATAGTTGCTCAGTAGTGCCGTGTCTAGATTGTTCTTTTTGAAAAGTGGCTTGATGACTGCAGTTTTCAGGGCCTTTGGGAAGATACCTGAGAGTAGAGACGTGTTTACAATCTGTAAAAGATCAGAAGACATACAATTTGAAACATTTTTGAAAAGGCCTGTTGGTAGAATATCAAGGCAACAGGAGGAGGTTTTCAGATGTTGTATAATGTCGTCCAGGTTTTTATGGTTGATCATATAAAGATATAGAAAGAATATAAAGTAGTCAAATGCAACTCTTTCGGTGGCAATGCCTCTCATCCTGTCTACTTTGGCACGTATTACAGCAAACATGGACAGAGGGCGTACGTCCAAACACACACACACACACACACACACACACACACACACACACACACACAGATATGACTATATAGCCATCTGATTAACGGCGGCCCCCGTGAGGGTTTTACAGAGTTATTGCGTGAGCATCACGGTGTAATGAGCAGGGCCTCTGTGGCTGCTCTGCCGCAGCTTTAAACGGTATGAACACTTTTAAGAGTATATAGAAAAAAAGTATTGAATACAGCTACAAAAAATAGGACAAATAGGATGTAGAAGGACTTAAATGGTATACGACCATATCTACCGGCTTAAATCCTTAAATCCATGGACATGCTGCAGTTCACAACATGGAGAGAAAACTTAAAGAAGAGGAGAAACTTTGTCTCTAGATCCAGAATATTATCAGTTATTTGGTGTGTTTGGTGGCAGCTTCACCAGCAGCAGGAGAGTTAAAAAGCTGATCAGGAGATCCAGGCTCATGAACAGGGAGGAAACCCTGAAAGAGAAATAGTTGAGTCAGGTGAGACTCCATTTAGAGAGGACAGAACAGAGCAGGAGGAGGAAACTGAAGGCTGAGGCAGGGTGAGTGGTAATCTAACATTTATTATTTTACTGTTTTAGCACTGACTTAATGTAGGGCTCTATGGAATCTGTCTTATAGCTTTTTAAATTCTCTGTTTCGGGATTCTGTCCCTGATTCTGCTATGACAGTAACTATTGGGCTCTACAGTAATGCTGCCATCAGGCCGGGCCCTCATCGAAGAAAACAGACTGGCCATCGGACCTAACAACTTTTCTGGGGGAAACCCTGCACATTAAACCTGCTGTAACTCTAGAAAACACATTTAAAGACAAGTGCTGACATGTTTTATCATATTGTATACTGTAGGCTCGTTCGAGATGAGCCAGGTCTGCGCAGAATCGATCACCAGCGATCGCCGCCCAATGCATGCTGGGTAGATTGGTGTCCGACTTGATCCCGACTTGCTCTGACGTCATGCACACATAGGCAACGATAACTTCACGAGATCAAGGCGGCCGCAGGTTTGAGATGTGTGATACAGTGCAGTAGCTTTTTTGAATCGGAAGGATTTTATCTGCTATTTGTCTGATTATTAGGCTTATTCTGTAGCCTAGAAACCACATGTTGATAGTTAAGTTTAGAAGTCAGAGAGACTAAATTTGTTCAGATTACAGATCATCTACAGTGTGTTGGTATTAACATCAGCAACAGATCGCAGGTAGAGCATTTTGACAGACTACTCTCATAATTAAAACAACTGGAGACGGTGTACAAGCTGATATATGGCTCTGATGTTTCTGTGACTTCCTGTTAAGCTTGAAGGCTGCTTTAAACGGCTGGAAATTGTCCGACTTGAGAGCGGATTTTTGTCCCCGCCCCCGGCTGCTGCTCCACTTTAATAATAATAATAATAATAATGCATTTTATTTATAGGCGCCTGTCAAAACACTCAAGGTCACCTTACAAAATCAACAATAAAACACTCAATCCATTAAACAAACAAACAGAGCAACAAACAGTAAAAAACATCATAATACTCTTAATAAAATGAACAGGCAAAGCAAAAAAGAACGGTCATTGCACAAAAGAAAAAAAAAAAAAAGAAAAAAAAAAAAAAGAAAAAAAAAAAAAAAAAAGTTAAAGCGAGTAAGCCTCTCTGAAAAGATAAGTTTTTAGGTGAGATTTGAAAGTGGTTATGGACGTGGAGTGTTGAATGTAGTGGGGCAGGGAGTTCCAGAGGTGGGGGGCTGAGTGGCTGAAGGCTCTAAACCCCATGGTAACCAGACGAGCAGGTGGGAGGATGAGCTGGATGGAGGATTACAGGCGAGACGCAGTTCATCTTGATCGAGCCTTGTGTATGTGTGTTGCTCTCTGTTTGTTGCTTCCTGTTTGTCAGTCAGTGTTCCTGTTTTACCTCTCTCTCTCTCTCTCTCTCTCTCTCTCTCTATATATATATATATATATATATATATATATATATATATATATATATATATATATATAACCCCAAAGTTACAGTATGGAAAACCCAAATAAAAAAGAAAGTAGTGATTTCTAAATGTACTTTGACTTGTATTTCATTGCAGACAATACAACAGCACATTATTTAATGTGTTCCTCATGATTTTTATTGTTTTTTTTTTCAAAAAAACTAAATTCCTATTTTGGTTCTTGCAACACATTTCAAAAAAAGTTGGAACAGTAAAGCATTTACCACTTTGTAATGTTGCCATTCCTTTTCACAACACTTAAAAGACGTTTAGGGACTGAAGACACCAAGTGATGAAGTGTTTCAGGTGTAATTGTGTCCCATTCTTGCTGCAAACAAGTCTTAAGGTGGGCAACAGTACGGGGACTTCGTTGTCGCACCTTGCGCTTCAAAATGTGCCACACATTCTCTATTGGAGACAGGTCGGGACTGCAGGCAGGCCAGTCAAGTACCCGTATCCTCTTCCTCCGCAGCCAGGACTTTGTAATGTGTGCAGAATGTGGTTTTGCATTATCTTGTTGAAATATGCATGGACGTCCCTGGAAAAGATGTCTTCTTGAAGGCAGCATATTGTGCTCCAAAATCTCTATGTACTTTTCAGCATTAATGGTGCCATCACAGAAGTGCAAGTTACCTTTGCCAAGGGCACTGACACAACCCCATACCATGACAGACCCTGGCTTTTGGACTTGTTGCTGGTAACAGTCTGGATGATCCTTTTCTTCTTTGGTCCGGAGCACACTGCGTCCATTTCTCCCAAAAAATACCTGAAATACTGATACATCTGACCACAGTACACGTTTCCACTGTGTGATGGTCCATCCCAGATGCCTCAGAGCCCAGAGAAGTCAATGGCGCTTCTGGACACTGTTAACATAGGGCTTCCTTTTGGCACAGTACAGTTTTAACTGGCATTTGTGGCTGTAACTACATATTGTGGTACTTGACAAAGGTTTGCCAAAGTAGTCCTGAGCCCATGTGGTGATATCGGTTATAGATGAATGACGATTCTTGATGCAGTGCCGCCTGAGGGATCGGAGATCACAGTTGTTCAGCTTAGGCTTGCACCCTTGTCCTTTACGCACTGAAATAACTCCACATTCCTTGAATCTTTTAATTATGTTATGCACTGTTGAAGGTGAAATAAGCAAATGTCTTCCTATCTTTCTTTGAGGAACATTGTTTTTAAACATTTCAATAATTTTCTCTCGTATTTGTTGGCAAACTGGCGATCTTTGGCCCATTTTTGCTCCTGAAGGACTAGACCTTTCTTGGATGCTACTATTGTACCAAATCATAATTACAATCACCTGTTGACATCACCTGTTTCAAATCACATCATTATTTAACCAATTTACATGATTACTAGCCCTAAATTGCTCCTGTCCCAACCTTTTTTGGAATGTGTTGCAGGTCTGAATGACAGGAAAGGATGTCTATTTACAAATGAAATTAAGTTGACCATACAAAATATGAAATATTTTGTGTTCACATTGTCTGCAATGAAATACAAGTCAAAGTACATTTAGAAATGACTACTTTCTTTTTTTATTTGTGTTTTTCATACTGTCCTAACTTTTTCTGATTTGGGGTTGTATATATATGTGTGGAGTGATGGACAAACTGCAGTATATAGTGTGGAGTGATGGAATCGGCGGGGGAGACCTGGGCCAACTCGGAGGAAAAAGTGAAACATCTGTTGACGGAGAAGCTCCAGCTGCAGCACACGGTGGAGGTGGGCAACACAGCCGTTTTTGGGCTAAAAATACCAATTTCGATTTCTTTTTTATCAATATCTGACGGTGAGGGATTAACATGAATGTCTATCTGATGGACCCCCTCGTTGAAAAATAACGCAACGGGTACCTCCCTGGCGTTGCAACTTAACTTTGACCATGCATCAGACATTTGACGAGTTGGGAGTGAGACTGTGTTTAAATGGATAAAGTTTAATTGCTAAAGTAGAACTATTTCTTTTGTTTTTATTACTTTCAAAGTGTTTTCACAAATGTCTGATCATAGATAGTTATCCTTCAGAAAATGCTAGGGTTTGGTAGAGTTTGGGTTTCTTCCAATACCGATGCTAAATCGATACTTTTAAAATGGTGCCGGTGCCGGAATGGTGCCTGAACTGAAAAATATGTAATATATTCATAATATATAAAATATCAAAAAGATGCACAAAACAACAGCAACATTAACGAACAACGTGTTTATTGGTGAGGCCATATGGTCAAATTAATTGTGTAATAACATCTTATAACAATGACTTATTGCAGCAGTAAACTGCTGGGAAATGACAAAAAGAAGCACCAGATGGGGAAAGGATATTTTACTATACCTTAAAATGCACCACCAGGTTGACGAGTTTCAAGTGAACGCACCGTCTGTGGTGTTTTTCCGACAACGGCAGCTGCAGTGAGACTGTTACTTCTCAGTGTTGGTATCTTCTACAGTGAAATACAGACGTACTTTACACCTCTTAACGTAAGCTGTCAGTGTTTTAACCATTGTGTTCAATCCAGCTACTAGCTAACAGTAATGTAGCATCCCGTGCAGTGATGCTTCTGAAAAAAAAAGTCACCAAAATGAGGAACCGAAAGTTTCGTTCTTCTTCGGTCTCATTACTACCATTTACATCGGAACCGGTGCCGTGTTGGCACCGCGTTTCGGTACCCAACCCTAGAAACACACACACAGGCACACACACACACACAGACTCACATAGATGAACACAGAGACCAAAGGATGTGTCCAAATGCAGCTGTTTAAAGGATCAATATATTATTGATTGAATTGGAAATTGATATTTCTCATTGTCATTTATTCTTCATTCAGGTTCGAGCTCTGCACTTTGTTGGAGATCAGCTGTGCTTCTCTGGTCTCAGCTCTGAAGTTCAACCCCTCCCATTTGAGAGAGCTGGACCTGACTAACAATGCGCCATTTGTCGGCTGCAGGACCGGATGGCTGCTTGCCTGTGCTGGGTTCCCTCCACCCCCCATTCCCCTCCCCTGTTGCAAGTCATGTTGTCGAGTTGTGTTGTTATGTGCTTGTTGCCGAGGTGTTTTCTTCCTGTTCCCACACTTCACAGGAGCATAGTCTGGGAGTTGCTTTTTTCTCCTCCTCTTTCCTCATGTTATGCTGTATTTTCCTTAATTGTAATGTGTTTTATGTAGATTCTTTTATGAAAAGCGCTTTACAAATAAAATGTATTATTATATTATTATAACGAGCTGCAGGATTCAGAAATGAAGCTTCTGTGTGGTTTTTTGGAGAGTCCACATTGTAGACTGGAGACTCTGAGGTCAGTTCACCGACTCTTACTATTATAGATCTAATAGGTTTCATTAACAACTGAAACAAATTTGTGTATAAACATAACTTGCATCTATGAAGTTGTAAATGTTCTTTTGTTCATATTTTCATGTTTCTTGTACATTTAGTCTCCAGTCACAGAAGACTTGTATTTATTAACCTTCGTGTCTTCCCATCGGCCATGAACTTGTTGTCCTTCGGGGTCAAAATTGAAAATGAATCTTTTTTTGGTGCTATTTTGCTCAATGTTTTTGGCCCTTTTTCCTTTGCTTTTGAAGGTTTTTGTCACGTTTTTAATGCTTTAAAAAATGTCATGGTCTATATATCTAATTTAAATAACTAATTTCTAATGTAAAAAATCAAAAATTGTGAACTATTTTGACTAGGGCTGTCAATCGATTAAAAAATGTAATCAAATTAATTACAGACTCTGTGATTAATTAATCAAAATTAATCGCATACATAATTTTTGCTGTGAAAGTATTTTAAATATTTCAATTCAATGAATAATCATCATTAGTGACATTAAAGTTAAAAAAATATTATTATTTTCACTGTTCATATATATATATATATATATATATATATATATATATATATATATATATATATATATATATATATATAAACAATCAACAATATGACCTAATATGCTGAGGAAATAAATTCAAAAGGGTATTTTAGAACAACTACAAATGCACCACAAGGCTGTAGATTACCAGCTTCATTGAACGCACCGTCTCTCGTCTGTCTTCCAACAACAGCAGAAAGTCAAACTTTAGCGTTAGCTGTCAGCAGCATTTTACCCGTGTTTAATCCAGCTACTAGCTAGCAGAAGGCTAACGTTACCTGCTGTTGAGTTGTTAAGCTGTTAACTGGCCAGCAATGTTTCTGTTCTGTGCACTCTGTTCTCTTAATAGGCTACATCAATATATATATATATATATATATATATATATATATATATATATATATATATATATATATATATGTATATATATATGTGGCTACATCCATGCTCTCGCTCCTTCATTTTACAGTTGTATAGTGTTTAGAACGGCTCCAGGTGAAAGGTCAGTATGGAATGGATTAATTGCGATTAATGTTTTTAATGCACTAATTTTTTTCAGATTAATTAATCGAAATTAACGCGTTATTTCAACAGCCCTAATTTTGACTAATAGTTAAGGTCAGAGGATGTTGAGTGGATCACGGACTGGTTTGTGTCAAAGTTGAGTCAGGATACTGTTTTAAAACCATTAATAAAAATCAAAATGCTTTAAAATTGAATAAAACACCCAAAGTTCAATCAAAGTAATCATGATTTTCTTCCTGTGAAGCACATTCATGCATCCATGTTATTTTTGGGCAATTTGTTTTAAATTTCATTCACTTCACTTCAAACCACAACAACTTCGAACTTCGAATTTAGTCTGAACTCAAACTGAGACACATGAGAGAGACATCTATATGTAAATAATTAAGCTATTAAAGAAGTCCAAGTCCTTTTCAAGAAGGTATTTTACATAAAACCTTAAAGATTTTCAGAACTTACAGATTTATAATAACTGAAGTCTCTCTGTCACAGACCTTTTAAAACTCTGAGAGAGAGATAGAGAGAGAGAGAGAGAGAGAGAGAGGGGTGTTTAAATGTCCCGACCTAGAGCTTCAAATAGTGACACCAAGGGTCCCTGCCAAGCGTGTCTAAATATGACACTTTTTGCATCAAAAACAAACACTAAAGGCACCTGACCAAGCGTCACTTTCTGACGTGGTGCGAGTGAGAATGTGTTGTCCTGTCACAAAGAGATCCTTGCTTGCTCACAAACTCACACACACACAAACACACACACACACACACACACACACACACACACACGCACACACACACACACACACACACACACACACACACACACACACACACACACACACACACACACACACAGCTCCATAATATAAGTATAATTTCATGCATCAGCCTAAAAAGGGAAAATGGTTGAATCTGGTGGAATACAGTAAAAATGTCAAATATCACCAATCAAAATTAAATGCTGACATTACAGAATGCATGGTTTTATACTGCAAATGCAGTGAGATAAACACATGAGAAACACAAAAAGAAAGGTTCTGACAAAATGTCAAGACATAAGCAGTAACACAGCAAAAATGATCACAAAATGAAAAGGAAAACTTGAGAAAAATGTACAGAAATGCTCAAAGAGGGCATGAGGGTTAAACTGATCTTGAACAAAGAGCCTGTGACCCCAAGACAAAGAGGGCACACGTGGCCACCACATGACCTTCTCAGACAAAGAGATGGGCATTCAGTCAACCAAAAAGCCCACAAAAAGTCACACTACTATGTAAACAAGTCTTAAACCAAGAGGAGAGGCTTCACAATGACCGGAAGTCTAAAGAACACTGATTCTCCCCATTCGCTGGCGGACCCTAAACGCCCCAGGCGTCTTTGTCTTGTGGCCGGAACTATAAAACGTTCAGACAACTACCCTTTCTTTGTCTTTCACCGCAACGTGAGTGGTTGAAAGGATGCACGGCAAGTGTTTGGAATAAATTGCTCCATTTCCCTGAAAAGTGGACTATCTCGGTGTTCTGATGAACATCTTGAATCCTGTGAAACATGCGCCCCGTAGCTTCTTCCCCGCTGCTGATGAGCGAGAACGGAACTGTTTTACCGTGGAGGAACACAAACTAATGGACTGCACACTAATTAAGGAGGATTATTGTTCTGGGCAGATTTAGGACTTGTAGTGTGTTTATTAACGTGTAAAAGCTATTGTTGCTATTAGTTTACCATTAATCTGTGATCGGGACCGCTGTGTCCCACTTTTGCTGTTAATGTATCATTTGATCACAATATGGTTGAAGTTTTGTGTGGACCAATGCAGCTTATTAAACTGTGATGCTACAATTGCTTCTCCTGCTGCGGAGAACTTAGTTACTGTACTGAGCGAGATAGTAACACTCCTGTTAGTCAGCCGAACCACCAGGCGTGGACCTGTGTAGGCATCAGCTGTTAGCTTACCAGAGAGGCTAAACATGTAAACATCCCCTTGTTAGCACACCAGAGTGTTTATTTTCATATCCTCGAAAATTAAGACTGAAGGTGTCTTTTCGTTTCTCTCCAAGTGTGTTCTTTCTTTCTCCTCATGCTAACATACACACACATTTACACACATTGGTGTATCTGTTTTCTGTAACATGTTAGCTGGAACAGCTAACCGGCTAACTAGCCACGCGGTCTCCCCGGCCACCATCTTGAATCTCACGGAGTCTCGGTCCGCCTCTTGATATCGCAGGGTTTAGCTACCCCTGCCATCTCATCACTGCCCCCCTCCTCACACACACACACACACACACACACACACACACACACACACACACACACACACACACACACACACACACATAGACATGCTCACCACATGCTTGCTGTTTGTTTTACCTTTTGTTGTAGTTAGTTAAAAGTATATAGGTTTACTGATGGAAGAACTATTTATTGATTGATTATTTGGGAGTAAATAAATTCTGATACTTTAAATAGCTGCTGCAAGTGATTATTTGTGTATTTGTTGTAATAACTGCTGGTTGAACAGGCCAGTGCTTAAATTCACCCTTCCCTTTGTTCTTTGAAGAGATACCAGATAAATTAATCAAATTAATTAAGATCTGTATTTTAAAGGGAACACCACCTATGAGACTTGTAGTGTCAGCTCAGTTAATGGTCGATGGTTCCAGGGCGTGGATCCATTTTGATTGTTTGTCAATTTGGTAAAGTTATGAATACACATATTCATAACTTTATTAATATTGATGAAACATATTTGATCATTTGCCAATAATTTAATTTGTACCCATACCTATTCTCAAATGTAATGAACCGAAAACTTTTCTTACAAGCTGCTGCTATTTTGAAATGAGTTCCGTGACCTCTCACCTCAACATATCTGAATCAAACATCAGACCCTTGTAAATGTGCTTTAAGGATCAAATTTGTGATTGTGTTTTAGTATAAAAGATTTGATTATATTTTAAATCTTTTTATTATCTGTCATCACAGACTTTCTGCCTGTATGCACTATGAGACTGACTGTGAAGGCATGGCCTCAGCTCTGAAGTTCAACCCCTCCCATCTGAGAGAGCTGTACATGGGTTACAATGAACTGAAGGATTCAGGAGTGCAGCGTCTGTGTGCTGGACTGCAGGGTCCAAACTGTAGACTGGAGACTCTGAGGTCAGTTCATGTATTGTGCTCACATGTGCATATCTCCCTCTTCTCGCCTTGACCTACCCACATGTGAAGTGGGTAGTGGGAGTGAGAAAGACAAGTCATTGTGAGGTCTTAAGATAAGGAGCTAACGCTACATACCTACACACCAGCATTGAAACTAGCGTTTGTTAGAGTAACTGTAGAAATTGTCCACTGTTAGTTCATTCATCCATCCATCCATCGTCGTCCGCTTATCCGTGGTCGGGTCGCGGGGGGAGCAGCTCCAGCAGGGGACCCCAAACTTCCCTTTCCCGAGCCACATTAACCAGCTCTGACTGGGGGATCCCGAGGCGTTCCCAGGCCAGGTTGGAGATGTAATCCCTCCACCTAGTCCTGGGTCTTCCCCGCGGCCTCCTCCCAGCTGGTCGTGCCTGGAACACCTCCCTAGGTAGGCGCCCAGGGGGCATCCTTACCAGATGCCCGAACCACCTCAACTGGCTCCTTTCGACGTAAAGGAGCAGCGGCTCTACTCCGAGCTCCTCACGGATGACTGAGTTTCTCACCCTATCTCTAAGGGAGACGCCAGCCACCCTCCTGAGGAAACCCATTTCGGCCGCTTGTACCCTGGATCTCGTTCTTTCGGTCATGACCCAGCCTTCATGACCATAGGTGAGGGTAGGAACGAAAACTGACTGGTAGATCGAGAGCTTTGCCTTCTGGCTCAGCTCTCTTTTCGTCACAACGGTGCGGTAAACTGAATGTAATACCGCCCCCGCTGCGCCGATTCTCTGACCATTCTCCCACTCCATTGTCCCCTCACTCGCGAACAAGACCCCAAGGTACTTAAACTACTTCACTTGGGGTAAGGACTCATTCCCTACCTGGAGAAGGCACTCCATCGGTTTCCTGCTGAGAACCATGGCCTCAGATTTAGAGGTGCTGATCCTCATCCCAGCCGCTTCACACTCGGCTGCAAACCGATCCAGTGAGTGCTGAAGGTCACAGGCCGATGATGCCATCAGGACCACATCATCTGCAAAGAGCAGCGATGAGATCCCCAGCCCACCGAACTGCAACCCCTCCCTACCACGACTACGCCTCGATATCCTGTCCATAAATACTACGAACAGGATTGGTGACAAAGCGCAGCCCTGGCGGAGGCCAACCCTCACCTGGAACGTGTCCGACTTACTGCCGAGAACCCGGACACAGCTCTCGCTTTGGTCATACAGAGACTGGATGGCCCTGAGAAGGGACCCCCTCACCCCATACTCCCGCAGCACCTCCCACAAAGTCTCCCGGGGGACCCGGTCATATGCCTTCTCCAGATCCACAAAACACATGTACAACCCTAAATCAGAAAAAGTTGGGACAGTATGGAAAACACAAATAAAAAAAGAAAGTAGTGATTTCTAAGTGTACTTTGACTTGTATTTCATTGCAGACAATACAACAGCACATAATTCAATGTGTTCCTCATAATCTTTATTGTTTTTGTTTCAAAAAAACAAAATTCCTATTTTGGTTCTTGCAACACATTTCAAAAAAAGTTGGAACAGTAAAGCATTTACCACTTTGTAATGTTGCCATTCCTTTTCACAACACTTAAAAGACGTTTAGGGAGTGAAGACACCAAGTCATGACGTGTTTCAGGTGTAATTTTGTCCCATTCTTGCTGAAAACAAGTCTTAAGGTGGGCAACAGTACGGGGTCTTCATTGTCGCATTTTGTGCTTCAAAATGCGCCACACATTCTCTATTTGAGACAGGTCGGGACTGCAGGCAGGCCAGTCAAGTACCCGTGTCCTCTTCCTCTGCAGCCAGGACTTTGTAATGTGTGCAGAATGTGGTTTTGCATTATCTTGTTGAAATATGCATGGACGTCCCTGGAAAAGATGTCTTCTTGAAGGCAGCATAATGTGCTCCAAAATCTCTATGTACTTTTCAGCATTAATGGTGCCATCACAGAAGTGCAAGTTACCTTTGCCAAGGGCACTGACACAACCCCATACCATGACAGACCCTGGTTTTTGGACTTGTTGCTGGTAACAGTCTGGATGATCCTTTTCTTCTTTGGTCCGGAGCACACGGTGTCCATTTCTCCCAAAAAATACCTGAAATACTAATTCATCTGACCACAGTAGACATTTCCACTGTGTGATGGTCCATCCAAGATGCCTCCGAGCCCAGAGAAGTTGACGGCGCTTCTGGACACTGTTAACATAGGGCTTCCTTTTGGCACAGTACAGTTTTAACTGGCATTTGTGGCTGTAACTACGTATTGTTGTACTTGACAAAGGTTTGCCAAAGTAGTCCTGAGCCCATGTGGTGATATCGCTTATAGATGAATGACGATTCTTGATGCAGTGCCGCCTGAGGGATCGGAGATCATGGTTGTTCAGCTTAGGCTTGCGCCATTGTCCTTTACGCACTGAAATTCCTCCACATTCCTTGAATCTTTTAATTATGTTATGCACTGTTGAAGGTGAAATAAGCAAATGTCTTCCTATCTTTCTTTGAGGAACATTGTTTTTAAACATTTTAATAATTTTCTCATGTATTTGTTGGTAAACTGGCGATCCTTGGCCCATCTTTGCTCCTAAAGGACTAGACCTTTCTTGGATGCTGCTTTTGTACCAAATCATAATTACAATCACCTGTTGACATCACCTGTTTCAAATCACATCATTATTTAACCAATTTACCTGATTACTAGCCCTAAATTGCTCCTGTCCCAACCTTTTTTGGAACGTGTTGCAGGTCTGAATGACAGGAAAGGATGTATATTTACAAATGAAATTAAGTTGACCGGACAAAACATGAAATATTTTGTGTTCATATTGTCTGCAATGAAATACAAGTCAAAGTACATTTAGAAATCACTACTTTCTTTTTTTATTTGTGTTTTTCATACTGTCCCAACTTTTTCTGATTTGGGGTTGTAGACTGGATGGGCATACTCCAAGGCTCCCTCCAGGATCCTTGCTAGAGTAAAGAGCTGATCCGTTGTTCCACGCCCAGGACGGAATCCACATTGTTCCTCTTCAACCTGAGGTTCGACTATCGGCCGAACCCTCCTTTCCAGCACCTTGGAGTAGACTTTACCAGGGAGGCTGAGAAGTGTGATACCCCTGTAATTGGTACACACCCTCTGGTCCCCCTTTTTGAACAGGGGAACCACCACCCCGGTCTGCCACTCCTTTGGCACTGTCCCAGACTTCCACGCAATGTTGAGTAGGCATTTCAACCAAGACAGCCCCTCCACACCCAGAGCTTTCAGCATTTCTGGACGGATCTCATCAATCCCTGGGGCTTTGCCACTGTGGAGTTGTTTGACTACCTCAGTGACCTCCACCAGGGAAATGGACGACAATCCCCGGGCATCCTCCACCTCTGCCTCTAACAAAGAGGGCGCATCAGCTGGATTTAGGAGTTCCTCAAAGTGCTCCTTCCACCGCCCTATTACCTCCTCAGTTGAGGTCAACAACGTCCCATCCTTACTGTAGACAGCTTGGATGGTTCCCCGCTTCCCCCTTCTGAGGTGGCGGACGGTTTTCCAGAAGCGCCTTGGTGCCGACCGAAAGTCCTTCTCCATGTCACAGACACATACAAACACACAAGCGCACACACACACACACACACAACCACACACACACACACACACACACACACACACACACACACACACACACAAACAGATGAAAAAAAAGCATATTTCCAAATGCAGCTATTTAAAGGATCAATATATCGTATTGATTGGATTATAAATGGATTTTTATCTTCATAATTTATTCTTTTTTCAGATTGGAGTTCTGCAGTTTGTCAGAGATCAGCTGTGCTCTGGCCTCAGCTCTGTCCAACCCCTCCCATCTGAGAGAGCTGGACCTGAGTGTCAAAGAGCTGCAGGATTCAGACGTGAAGCTGCTGTGTGATCTTGTAGAGAGTCCAAACTATTGACTGGAGACTCTGGAGTAAGTAGAGGGTTGGAGTCAGCCCATGCTGGTCTCTGCAGTATTGAACTAAATACAGTTAGTGTCAAAGCAAATATCCTGTATTTCCTGTAAACCTCCAACCTTTTCAGTGAAGCTGTGAGAGGAGAGAGAACAGTCAGTCAATCAGATGAGCCCGAAGCTTGTTGTGATCATTTGTTTGAGTTGATGTGAAGATACATGTTGTTGTGTTCATGTCTGAGGGAATTAAATCTGGATTACAGCTGACAGCATGACAACATCAAACTGTCGAACCATCAAATCTGATCTCAAAGTGTTTGTTCTCTGATTTTAACACTAAACAACTGATCATTTCATCTTTGTCACAGCTCTGAGATCAGTCTGACTGAAGCCTGCAAATCACTGGCTCTTATGTCATAGAACCAGTGTTACATTTAGTAACCATATGGTCTTCATACAGAGCAGAAGTGCTGCTGAAGTCCAGTAATCACAGTTGATGTTTTACTGGTCAGTCTTTAACATCATATATATCTGATCTATTGTCATTTGTTTTGTCTGAATATTTTCATAACAGACTCCATATTTACATATTTATCATGTCATATTTAAAAGTAGATGAAACATTCAGATGGTTTTTAACAGCTCTGAACCCAACAGCAGTAAATCATCATTAAAGTGAGCAGTGAAAGTCTCTCTGTTTCTGCAGTAATGATGCGTTCAGGACTCTCAGCAGTTTATCTCCACTGTGTACTTCAGTGAAATCTGCAGAGTCAACATACTTGATGCCCAAAGTCTCTGCAGGTCTGAGAGCTTCACTCCAACACGTTAACATGAGAGCTGAAAAGAAGCAGGCTGCTACACAGACGCTCCACTTGGTGTCTGAACAGGACTGAAGTCTCTGCTGCTCTTTATACTGGATGTGTTGCTTCACTGACTGACAGCTGATGAACAGAGTCTCTGGAAACATTCATTTATCTCCTCTGTTGTTCTTCTCTCATCAGATGGAAGCCAGGATCTCTAAATGAGTGATCAGAAAGGAGGATGTGTTGAGACCTGATGTGGAGTCCTCCATCATCCCTGTGTGTTCCTCTGGATCTGACAGAGTACCATCAGTGTACCTGGACTGCTCTGCTGCTGCTCTGTCCTTCTACACAGTCTCTGAAGACACACTGAGACTCCTCCACTCCTTCTGCTCCACACTTAGTCTCTAATGTCCAGCTCTATCTCCACAGCGCTGTGGAGTCACGTCTGGCTACACAACAGATGCAACACAAATTCTCTGGGTTGTTTGCATTTCTTTAAACCAGTCACAATGGTCTTGGGCAGCGTTAAGCTCCAGACGCAGTGACGGTGGCTCTGCTACAGTAAATAGTCTCAGGAAAGAACTTCTTTTGGTGGGAAACTTGAGTTCATTAGGATGGTGGTCCTGGACTTATTTTCAGTTGCATCTGAAATGTGTGAATATAAAAGACGTTTTCATCATCTGCATATTAAAGAAACAAAGCTATTTTCTGTACAACAGCACTGTTTTTATTCAGTCACTTTCTTCACATGAGAAAAGTTTCCATTTACCTTCAAAACAAAAGTGAAGCCACATAACGGAGAGCGTCGCTGGCACTGTATGTCCAAAAAACATTTTAGGAGTAAAGAAGAGGAAAACAACCTTCAGCCATGTTTCTTTGCTGGTTTAACAACCCTCCGAACACGTCGCATCAAATAACTTGATGACAATATCAAATAAACAGAAATGATTTAGTGTTGTTCATTTTGAATTACAAACCTTGTGCAAAAAAGCTTTCAAATACAATTGAGGCTGTAATGTAGAGATATCATTTACATAAATTAAAAGGATGCTACCTACATTTATTTTACAGTCCGGTACCCAAACACTCCCTTCATTCAATCCTTTTTGTATCCAGATCTTATGAAAACTACATGAACAAGGTCAGGTTAAAGTTATTTATTTCTACATACAAAGTGCAGCTATTTTAATATTGCTAAAGCCGGAGTGATGTAACAGGGAGGATGTGCTGGCACAAAAACATGTCGGAAAGCTTTTTACAGTGGAAACAAACTCATGGAGCATTTCACAAAAGTGCATAAAATGTGATGAGCGTGAACTCACTGACGTGTAAATAATCTAGGAGATGTTCTGCAGGATGAACGTGCTGCTCTCCGACTTTAGTTTGTTGCGTTTGTGCTTCGTAAAGTTTTAAGATCACTTATGTTCAGAGAATATAACAAACTGTCAAGTACAGTGGAAGGAAAGGCATTTTAAATACACACAACGTCCAGTCGTCTCTCCTGCCAGTTAAAAGGAACAGTCCAACATTTAGGGAAGTTCTTGTTGTCTTGATTCTGCAGAGGAAGGTGTCAGTGCAGAGAGACAGCACAACACAACTTGAAGTAGGGGGAGAGTCGTAGAAAGTATGAGCTCAAAGTGTAGTCTGATGACACAGTTCCATCATGTTTTACAGAAGATATTTATAGTTAACTAAAAATGTAAAACCTTTTGTTTATGCTGCATTTGGATGAACATTGGAATCCCTTTGTTCGTGTTCGTGTACTAATCGTTCATTCTGTACGACGTTCTCACCCTTAAAAAGGCCTAATTAAGCCTTAAGGTTTAGGTCGTACGTAGGAGATAATATCTCCTGTCTAAAAGATAAACTTAGGTTTTGGCCAACAATGCAGGACATTTTTTATATCACGTTGCCTTTCAGGGGTTCTGTAATTTGGAAATTAATGTTGTTGTTTTTTTAATGCTGCCTTTTCAATTCAGGCTTAAATGCCAACATGTAACATTTAATGGAGCTAGGCTAGCAGTTTCCCCCTGCTTCCAGTCTTTATGCTAAGCTAGGCTAAACAAATCTCTCTGCACTGGACACAGAATTGAAACTGGAAACCCCAGACTCTGGAGATGGTTCCCAAAATGATGCACTGTTCCTTTAAATCATATAGATAGTCCGTTCATCTGCTGCTGCTCAGCGGCTACTTATTTATGCAAACGGATGTTGTTTCCGGTGAGTCTGACCAATGGAAACAGAGTGAAAGGCCGGCATGTGTTTGTGAGAATCTTGGAAAGCCTTTTGACGTTTGCTGCCATTTCCTCTGCAGTCTGTCGGCTCATCAGACGCCCTGCTCTGTGGTTATGTGGACGTAAAGACCGGTAGCGTGTGTGTGTAGGCGTTCCTCTGACAGCACGAAGCAGAGCCTACGCTCCAGGAACCATCCTGTTGTTTACAATCACAACCACCAAGAACAGATCATAATGGAAATGTCACTCATCTTTTTAGATATGGGAATACTCCACTGTTTTTCAGCTTCATCTCAGCCAATCACAAGATGTGGTCGCAGATATGCAAATGCTCCCCTCCTCCACCAGGGGGCAGCCAAGCCACATGTGAAGGCTGTGAAGCTTAAGTATGCTTGGTCGCAAGGCGACTAAGTAGCTAATATATTAGCATAACATTTAGTAATTCAAACTGAAAAGTTGTTTTCTTTGCGTTCATGTTCGAGCCACTGCTAATTCAGTAAACGCCGGGATTGTCCAGTCTTAGCTTAGCAAGTTTGGAGGATGGTGACTCATTTTAGTCTTTACAAAATCACTAGAGTAAAATGTTTAAGGATTGGATGCTCTGCTTTAATTTAAGCTGTTACCTTAGCACGTCCAGCTAACTAGTTTTACTATAATGTAGGTAATTAATGTAACATCAAAGCCTTGTTGCTATCAGATGTTAAACTGAAGTTAGCAACTCTGTCCTTCTCTTGAATGGATTTATACTCTCGTTAGCAACCTGCTGACCAGTTGGTTTTGGCCCATTTTGTTTAGGTAAAGCTCAGGTGTCGGCTGGGTTCAGGTTTGGGTATCTTCTAATTTATAAGTTATCTTTTTTCTGACTTTGCCAAGGTTGGGTTGCAAGTAGCCAATGCCCACTGCGAACAGACAAGGGTGTACCCAATGTGTTGCGTTAGTCTTGTAACCTAACGTTTAGTAACTGATCAAATAAAACAGATCTAGAGCTTTCGGTTCATGTCTGGGTCTCAAACTTGGCAGGAGCACTTGTGTTGGGCTTGAAGACTCAGGTTGTAGCTCTGCTTGAGTCTCAGCTTCAGACCCGTGCAGAACTTCAACTACATCTCAGTGTTTGCTATGAATTCTGGGAATTGTAGGAGCTGCTGAAACAAATCAGAGCTTGAACACGTTTTATTCTGCAACCACGGCACACTACTTTCCCTTTGGATAAATAAAGTTCTATCTATCTTTTGCTTCTATAAATACAAGTTAGATTCATGGCTTTGGCTCAGGATTCACAATAAAATCAGTGGAGTATTCCTTTGTCATAATATTAGTTTTATGGTGCTAGCAGTTAAATGGAGGTGTATATGTTTATTAAAAGTGTTTTGGGGCCACAAACACAATCCAGTTCAGGGCCAGGAGGAGCCCCGAGGCTCTGGTATAAATCCATTATCAGTCAGTCTCGTCATTTTGTTCCTCTGGGCTTCAGTGTTCAGACAGACGGAGGAGGAGAGCCACCGAAGACGTATCCGTGGGAGGGGGAGTCTCTACGGGAGTTTATCAGCAGACCCCCCCCTCCCTTCCTGCCTCTGCTGTTCCACATCTCTACAGCGACTCCGCTGCCGCTTGCTCTACATTATGCTGCACTTCCCCTTCAGCTTGTCGGCTCGTTTCTGTTTCCCCGAGCGCTTGCCGTCGATGCTCAGGCTCATGTCCCGTTTCTTCTCCAGGGACAGCAGCTCCTGGAACAGTTCCTTCACGTTGGAGTTGGTCTTGGCCGACGTCTCCATGAAGGCACACTTCCAGGCGGTTGCCTGAGCCTCGGCCTCCTTCGCCTCCACCTCGCGCTGGGCCGTCTCGTCACTCTTGTTGCCCACAAGCATGATGGGAATGGACTCCACGGTACCTTTGATGGCCAGGACCTGGAGGGATACGGGGTAAAGTTAACACAACATTTCTAGAGAACATTCATGAGGCAGCTTTACAGCTTTCAAACTTTACATGTGGTAAAAATGTTCTAAAATTAAAAAGGCAAGTGCAGAAAGTAGTCCTTGTTGTACTACACTATACTGAAACTGATTTATCAGTATTTTATTTGAAACTCAGTGTTAAATAGGGATCGACCGATTTATCGGCCGGCCGATATATCGGGCCGATATTTGCGTTTTTTACGTGTATTTGCATCGGCCGATTTTCCCGGCATTATTTACAGTCAGGGATCCACAAAGGCAGCTCTGTGTTGTTAGGGACGCTCTCCCGTTCACATGCAGTCAGACCATGCACTGCCCCCCCTCCCCCCATTAGCAGAGTGCTGGAACGCTGCTAAGACAACGGTGAGTTTTAAACTTTCAAAGCATCTTTTAACTGTTTGACTTAGCTGAAATATTGCCATACACTAAGCCGTTACCAACACTGGTCATAGGATTAAGTAATGACGACGTGTTTCCGTGCTATTTTTTGGAGTTTGATTCAGCGATCACCCAGCTGATACACACCGCAGCATCCAGAGCACACACACACATACAGCTGGGCGGAGTTGCCATCGCAGTCAGAGCGCAGCCCCCCCACTCAAGAAGAGCATAATGATGACAGATATGTTTTATACGTAGTTGAATATTAATTCATGTTAACGTTTATCATGTACCAGACATACGTGCACGTTGTTCCATGGTATATTTGGGAGTATTCAGCGACCAGCTGGCTGACGTTTGGACAGTATGTGTGTGTCTCTCTGTGTCTCTCCGAGAGACACACACACGCGTCTGTTTGACAGTGGTTGAGTTTTTCGGTCAACATCAGCTACCATACATAAGTTTGTGTGTGTGTGTGTGTGTGTGTGTGTGTGTGTGTGTGTGTGTGTGTGTGTGTGTGTATGTGTGTGTGTGTGTGTGTGTGTGTGTGTGTGTGTGTATCACTCAGTGGGACACACACATCACACTGATAATATGAGAGTGCTCCTTTTAAAACTTTGAGATATGTTTTATATGTAGTTGAATATTTCTACCTTTTAACGTTGATGCAGTTTAGAACAGAAACTTGAACCAGTTGTTGCTTAATGTGCATCTGACATCACGTTATTTTCCTCTGATTTATGTTCTGTGGTTGACAAATCTGTCAGCTTCTTTTACATTTTTGTTTAGACCTACTAGTGTGTAGTCTTTGCATATTAGGCGGCATATTAAACTTAGACATGCTCATTTTATTTTATGAAGAAAATTGAGGGAGCAAAAGCAGTATCGGCTCCAAATATCGGCTCAAGAAAATCGGCAGCCCGTATCGGACATCGGCTAAGGCTGATGTAAAAAAATCGGTATTGGCATTGGCACTAAAGAATCCGTATCGGTCAATCCCTAGTGTTAAAGAGCCTCAAAGCTCATATGTACATGGGAAATCGGAACAAGTTACTGTAGCTAATCGTGCTAAACGTAGAATTAAAGATATCAGATATGTGGGAACATTGGGCTGTGGGAACATAGGGCTGTGGGAACATAGAGCTGTGGGAACATAGGGCTGTGGGAACATAGAGCTGTGGGACCATAGGACTGTGGGAACATAGGGCTGTGGGAACATAGGGCTGTGGGAACATAGAGCTGTGGGAACATAGAGCTGTGGGAACATAGGGCTGTGGGAACATAGGGCTGTGGGAACATAGAGCTGTGGGACCATAGGACTGTGGGAACATATGGCTGTGGGAACATAGAGCTGTAGGAACATAGAGCTGTAGGAACATAGAGCTGTGGGAACATAGTGCTGTGGGAACATAGAGCTGTGTGAACATAGGGCTGTGGGAACATAGAGCTGTGGGAACATAGAGCTGTGGGAACATAGGGCTGTGGGAACATAGGGCTGTGGGAACATAGAGCTGTGGGAACATAGGGCTGTAGGAACATAGGGCTGTGGGAACATAGAGCTGTGGGAACATAGAGCTGTGGGAACATAGGGCTGTAGGAACATAGGGCTGTGGGAACGTAGAGCTGTGGGAACATAGGGCTGTAGGAACATAGGGCTGTAGGAACATAGAGCTGTGGGAACATAGGGCTGTAGGAACATAGGGCTGTGGGAACATAGGGCTGTAGGAACATAGAGCTGTGGGAACATAGAGCTGTGGGAACATAGGGCTGTAGGAACATAGAGCTGTGGGAACATAGAGCTGTGGGAACATAGGGCTGTAGGAACATAGGGCTGTAGGAACATAGAGCTGTGGGAACATAGGGCTGTAGGAACATAGGGCTGTGGGAACATAGGGCTGTAGGAACATAGAGCTGTGGGAACATAGGGCTGTAGGAACATAGAGCTGTGGGAACATAGAGCTGTGGGAACATAGGGCTGTAGGAACATAGGGCTGTGGGAACATTGGGCTGTGGGAACATAGGGCTGTAGGAACATAGAGCTGTAGGAACATAGGGCTGTAGGAACATAGAGCTGTGGGAACATAGAGCTGTGGGAACATAGGGCTGTAGGAACATAGAGCTGTGGGAACATTGGGCTGTGGGAACATAGGGCTGTGGGAACATAGGGCTGTGGGAACATAGGGCTGTAGGAACATAGGGCTGTGGGAACATAGAGCTGTGGGAACATAGAGCTGTGGGAACATATGGCTGTGGGAACATAGAGCTGTAGGAACATAGAGCTGTGGGAACATAGGGCTGTAGGAACATAGGGCCGTAGGAACATAGGGCTGTGGGAACATAGGGCTGTAGGAACATAGGGCTGTGGGAACATAGGGCTGTGGGAACATAGAGCTGTGGGAACATAGAGCTGTGGGAACATTGGGCTGTGGGAACATAGGGCTGTAGGAACATAGAGCTGTGGGAACATAGGGCTGTAGGAACATAGGGCTGTGGGAACATAGAGCTGTAGGAACATAGAGCTGTGGGAACATAGGGCTGTAGGAACATAGGGCTGTAGGAACATAGGGCTGTGGGAACATAGGGCTGTAGGAACATAGGGCTGTGGGAACATAGGGCTGTGGGAACATAGAGCTGTGGGAACATAGAGCAGGCCCCAACAGGACAAGCTGCAGCTCAGCTCTGCGTTCTTTTTTCCTGATTAAAATGCAGACTCTAAAACGTCCATAAGATGCACCTAGTGACCGATAACACCGAGGTTTTTAAAACGTGTATTAAAGTTCAAATATTCTCAACTTTTCGGCAGAAGACGCACCGCCCCGGGAGCCAATCAAACCGAGCAAGAGGCGGCTTTACACATTCCTGTTTTGATGCCAGTAGTTGACGGTATCTAGCTTCATATCTGTTAGCATGGACACAGCACTGTTCATAAGTATATACAAAATAACACTGTATGATTTGCGGGAGTTGAACTACATAAGGTTTAACCGGGAGTTTATGATGACTGATAACTCTTGATATGGTATTACACATTTGGGCATTGTGCAATACAGAAGTTATTGACCACAGCATGAGTTAACGGAAAATGTGCATCATTATCAAAATGAAGTGCAATAGGAGAGGGAGGATGTGTTGTGGGTTCTCTTCTGTTCTTCTGTGATTGTGAGGAAAGGTATGTGTGTGTGTGTGTGTGTGTGTGTGTGTGTGTGTGTGTGTGTGTGTGTGTGTGTGTGTGTGTGTGTGAGTGTGTGTGTGGGGGGGGGACGGTTTGTGTGAGGTTTATTAGATGTCCATTGAAGCATGATGGATGGGATAATGTATGATTATGTTTCTATGTAAAAGCGTCAGCTAAATTACATGTAATGTAAAAAAATGTAATGTAATATGTAGGTTAACTGTGTGTTTGCGTGTTTATGAGCGATGGGTCGCCATTTCGTTTCTCTCGAATGGATGAATTTCTCCTACAGGAGACAATAAAGGCTTATCTTATCTTGTATTAGTCTTGTGTCAACGGCTAATGTTGCTGCTCTTTCTGCTTGAATCCATTGTGTCTTTCTCTTAGTAATCACATTTGATCGCCCAGTTGATTCACAGCTCCACAGCAGTGATTTCCCCGACGAGTCATTTTTGAAGCCTACTGCGCCTTTAGTGACAGTTCTCGGTGTGATCGGCCCCATAGAAGTACAACAAGAGTTCAACTGTTGTTTCCTGTCTGCTGGTGTTAGCTTTGGGTCAGTAATCAACTGACTAGATAATACGATGGATATATAGTATATTTATAGATTCTGGTGAAGGAGGAGGAGACTTTATTAAAGCCCCAGTGTGTAACGTTTGTAGTTGTTTATTATCAAAATCTGTATTGCCCTTCACAAACTTGTCCTTTTTCATGAATATTTACCACCACCATCAATTCCAAGTGTTCCTATTGGCTTGAAATTTTACATTTGCGCTTACATGAACTGGTGTAGACGCTCCATATTCATACATGAACTGGTGTAGACGCTCCATATTCATAGATGAACTGGGGTAGACGCTCCATATTCATACATGAACTGGAGTAGACGCTCCATATTCATACATGAACTGGTGTAGACGCTCCATATTCATACAGGAACTGGTGTAGACGCTCCATATTCATACATGAACTGGTGTAGACGCTCCATATTCATACATGAACTGGGGTAGACGCTCCATATTCATACATGAACTGGTGTAGACGCTCCATATTCATACATGAACTGGTGTAGACGCTCCATATTCATACATGAACTGGTGTAGACGCTCCATATTCATACATGAACTGGTGTAGACGCTCCATATTCATACATGAACTGGAGTAGACGCTCCATATTCATACATGAACTGGTGTAGACGCTCCATATTCATACATGAACTGGTGTAGACGCTCCATATTCATACATGAACTGGTGTAGACGCTCCATATTCATACATGAACTGGTGTAGACGCTCCATATTCATACATGAACTGGGGTAGACGCTTCATATTCATACATGAACTGGTGTAGACGCTCCATATTCATACATGAACTGGTGTAGACGCTCCATATTCATACATGAACTGGAGTAGACGCTCCATATTCATACATGAACTGGAGTAGACGCTCCATATTCATACATGAACTGGAGTAGACGCTCCATATTCATACATGAACTGGGGTAGACGCTCCATATTCATGCTCCATCTTGAAATACGTTAGCCTGTAAGGGACATACAGGACGTACTGCTCCACCTTTCATGTTTTCTCTGTCACATGATAAACTCACAGCTGCTGCTAACGCTGCTAATGGGTATCGTAGTTTCCCGGCTCCGGCAAGTTAGAAGAAGGAAACACGGAGGACCACACGTATTCAAAATCCAAATTTCAGGAACAGGAGTCTTCTTCTTCTTCAACCAGAAAAAGAAAACGGATATTGAAAAGAGCAAGAGGCCAAATCCCAACTAGTTAATTATCCTCCGCGCTGCAGTCAGTTTTTTTTTTGTCTTTCTCCTTCATGACAGGTGGCGTGCGTGCCTGCTCGTGGTGTGAAGCGTGCGTCCGCGCCACTCTCTGACATGCACTCCCAACAAGATGGCCTTTTGTACACTTTCGCTTTTTGCAGCGTGAAGGCTACTGTAGCTGTAATACGTACTTTCAACTGCGTGGCGCGACAGAGTTGATTGCGATACATGATCTCAACGCTAGATGGGAGTAATTCCTACACACTGGGGCTTTAAGATAAACCTTTTGTAGAAAACACTGATATCAGACAAATTTATATAAATTATATATATATTTAGGGATGCACCGAATCCAGATCTTCGGGGTTCAGCCAAATACCGAGTCCACTGGTTCAGGTTCTGCTGAGTCGTCCTCCCGTCCTCAGTCCATGAACCCAGTAACCACATTAATGAAGTAACCAGTGACTGTCCTTCCTCTGCCGTACCTGAAGTTGCTGCATTCTGGCTGATGTCTGGAGATTCCTTCGTGCACAACTCGTATTCTTTCAGATCTTTCATACCAGATGTTGTAACGGCGGCCATGTTGTGTGTTGTTTAGGCTCCTCGCCACCACGAGATAAATCAGCGTTGCAGATTGAACGTGTAGCGTGACTTGAACGACCTTCTTCTGACTGAAAGTTCTGCCAAACAACACTTTTTCTGCTCACCAGTTCCATTTTCACTTTCTCACAGCCGACTGCATTGAACGCTCCACCTACGGAAACACCTTCCCGTAATCAACGGTGGCGTCATTACGTCAACCAGCGTAGTGCAAGCGTACCCCGTCAAAAAGCCCAATATTCAGCTGAATCCTGGATTGGATGCATCCCTATATATATTGTATCTTAAAAGTGAACTGAAGACTGACCTGTTGGTATATGGGTTTGAGCTCCTCCAGTGATTGGCGGCTGGTGATGGAGAAGACCAGGATGAAGGCGTGGCCCTTGGAGATGGAGAGGCGTTGCATGGCGGGGAACTGGTGACTTCCTGTGGTGTCGGTGATCTGCAGCGTGCAGACGCTCTTATCACAGCTGATCACCTGCAGACACAACCAACAGGTACTCATCAATAATTCAACCAATCAGTTATTACAAGAGTTTAAATGACACACCACAGCAGGGCTGTAGTCAAGTCCACTTAGTCGAAACCAAGTCGAGACCGAGTCCAAATGAGAGACCGAGACAGAAAAAACCTTTTACCGTCACGTTTGCCAACGCCTGTTCTAGATGGATTTTGAATTAAACTAATACCTGTTTTCTGATTGAGCGCGCTTCATCGATGGTTTTGTTTTGAGGGAAAAAAAAGCATATAGTGCAGGACTCGGCCGAGACCATCGAGAATATTTGGCGAGTCCGAGACAAGTCTAAGACTTGAGTACTACAGCCCTGCACCACAGTGTGTGATGTCCTACCTGTCTGTACGTGTCCTCCACAGTGGGGATGTAGGTGTCTCTGAAGGTGCCTTTGACGAACCGAAGGACCAGCGAGCTCTTCCCGACGCCGCCGGCTCCGAACACCACCACCCGGTAGTCGTTACTCTGCTCAGGCATTCTGGGAGTTGGAGTCCACCTACTGCTCTGGATAACTGACCTGTGTGCTGAGGACGAGATGGAAAGTAGTCATCTAACTATAAATCTGTGTGTGTGTGTGTGTGTGTGTGTGTGTGTGTGTGTGTGTGTGTGTGTGTGTGTGTGTGTGTATTGTGTTTTTTTTACGTTTTATGTGCACAAAAGCGACAAAGCTGTTGAAAAAGTTGTACTTATAATTTTAATTTTAATTATACACAGCTAAAAGCCATATTTAGCACCATGAACTGTTCTGGTAGGGCGTTAGTGAACGTTAGCTGCCGTTAGCTTCTCTGTGTTGCCAGATCTGGAGAGAGTTTGATCCTTTTCCATAATTCAGATATATATTATATTTTCCTGGAAAGAGATCAGCCTTCCTGGAAAAGTAACCAAATAAGATGAGGAGGAGAAGAGTGAACATCTGGGAACACTTAAGTAAAAGGGAAAGCGGGAAGCGAGCATGAACTCTCCGACAGAGCGAGGCAGAAACAGACCACCGGTCTGAATGTAATCAGTCTGAGTGCCATCAGCAGTAACTGGTAAATCAAAACCACTCTGGTGGTGTTATTATGCTGGGAGAGTCCTTCAGCTGGACGCCGCGCCTGCTTCAAGTGCACATCTCCATCCCAACGAGCCGGAGATAAGCCTCAGTGCTTCAGTCCTCGGCCTCGTTATATAACCGCCGTTAACCAGCGCAGCAGCCGAGGGTTCGCCGCAGGTCAATCAGGACCAGGACAAATAGACTCAGGATCAGCTTCTTTCTAATTCTGTGTGTGTAGTCTGTGTGTAGTGTGTGTGTAGTGTGTATAGTCTGTGTGTAGTCTGTGTGTAGTGTAGTGTGTGTCCTCGTTATATCCACCGTTAACGAGTGCAGCAGCCGATGGTTTGGGTTAAACTTTAACTCTTGTGTTGTCTTCCCATCGACCGTGCAACTTTTTTTGGTGACGTTTTTGTCACTTTAAAAAAAAAAAAAATCATCACTTTTTTTTGTTGTTTTGTCACAAATTTTAGATGTTTTTGTTGATGTTTTTTTCCTCGAAAAAATGTTTTCCCGACATTTGTCATGTTTTCCAGATGTTTCTGCATGTTTTTTGGACATTTTTGTTGTTGTTTTTAATGTTCTTTTATCATTTTTATTTCAAATGCTATAAAATTCAATGAAAACGCTCAAAATTCAATGAAAGTAGTGAACTAATAATTTTTTTACGTGTAAAGAGTTATGATTGTATGGAACCATCCACATTATGTTTTTGGACAATTTAGTTTAAAGAAAGTTACATTTCTGATATAGAGACATTTAAAAATGGGTCAAATTTGACCCGAGGCTAACAGGAGGCTTAAAGTTAAACTGGTTTATGCCGACCACTGTCGCAGGCTAATTTCCACTCTGGGAAGGAAACCCTGAGAGTCTTGCTAGAGTCTCCATCGTTTGGTGTAAGGTGATAAAACTCAGTCCCAGTCAGTCTCAATGTCGTCACAGAGACTTTCTTCACTCGCTAAATTATCTTTTAAACTGATGAACATCATATGTATAATTCATGGCTCAATTCAAACAGGATCAAGACATTATTTGTCTCCCCCCTCCCCCCTTCACTACCAGACACATTTGTTTCCAAAATCAAGTCCCATGGTGGACACAGGAAGGGGCGGGACTTCGCCTTTCAATAAGAGCGAGCCTGACTCTCTGGTTCAACCCTCCTGTTGTCCTCGGGTCAAATTTGACCCATTTTTAAAAGTCAGAAATCAGAAATGTGGGATTATTTCATCCAAATTGTCCAAAAATGACATGGATGGTTCCGTACATCAAGCTCCTTCCAAGTTAAATGAAGGATCAGTTCACTACTTTATTGAATTTTGAGTGTTTTTTCCCCCCCTGGTTTAAATGGTTTAAATGGTTTCAAAACCGTACCCTGAAACTAAACTGTGAAAAATACAAATAATTTATAATAATTTCATATAAACATAGTTTCTTGACCATCAATTTGAGAAAATAAAATGAGTGTAAAAACGTCAAAAAGCGATAAAAAAGTGTCTAAAAAGCATCAAAAAAGTGTTCAATTTTAGTTTTAACCCGGGCGGAAACACGAGGGTTATTGGCATTTCTTTAAACCAATCACAATCGTCTTGGGCGGAGCTAAGCTCCGGACGGAGCCACGGTGCCTCTGCTAAATAGCCTCTGGAAGGAACTTGTTTTGGTGGAACATGTGTACGTTCAAAAGTAGTTTTAGTCGTGCAACAGAAAACTGAGATTGGACAGATAGTCTAGCTAGCTGTCTGGATTTACCCTGCAGAGATCATGTTGTGTAAAAAGATAAAAGAAATGTGAAAATCTGGTGATTCTAGTTGAATTATGGGAAAACATACATTTCATGATAATGTACTGTTGGACAGGAACAGACATGCATTTGGTTTGAAACAGGGAAGACCTTTCTTTTCTGTCACCACCAGGGGTCTCCACATGGATGCAAGAGCACGGGCATGCACACAGCCAATGACCTAAGACTGAACTCTCAAGTTGCAAGTTCAGCCAAAAACACGCTAAGTCAGCAAGTAATTCTAGCTGACGGAAAATCCCCGAAAGGAGGGACGTGTTTTACCTCTAGAGTAGCCAATTGACATGATACACGCATGTTCTGAAAAACGGCTATTGGAGAGTTCCTCTG
The DNA here is from genome assembly GCA_023631565.1 of Gymnocephalus cernua. Taxonomy (NCBI): domain Eukaryota; kingdom Metazoa; phylum Chordata; class Actinopteri; order Perciformes; family Percidae; genus Gymnocephalus; species Gymnocephalus cernua. The sequence continues at coordinate 2,157,967 of CM042432.1, forward strand.
GGGGAGGGTCTTCCTTGTGTGCGATAAAAAGCTGTAACGAACAAAGGGGAGACAGCAAGCTTTCCGGTACTTGCTCAGGGTTTTTCTGTTATATTTGGTGGACATTAAAACTTCTCTTTCTCATCTAATTCCCTGGCTTCAGATTGGATTTTTGGATCTCGTTAAGCTGTACTTTACTCTGCACAAATCAGACGGAGACATTTGAGCGCTAGCAGCTGGCGTGGGGAGTCCTCGCCGTTATCTGACCTTGAGTCAGCGGTAACTTATATTTTTCTACAACAATCTGAGGAGCAGTTAACCAGAGTCCTCAGAATCCACCGGAGGTTAGTACGCCAACACAGAGACAGAGGAAGGGGACGGACATCCGGCTGGAAATGAGGGCGGCGGCACCGGAACAATCCCAGAAGTGGAACGTCATAGATAAAGACTGGGTCATATACTCAATCACCATCGTTATAACTCACTCTTTGATTGAACTTAACCCTCCTGTTGTCCTATAAGGTCAAATTTTTAAAATGGGTCAAAAAAAAATCAGAAATTTGGATTTTCTTTCAACCACATTGACAAAAAAACAAACGTGGATGGTTCCGCTCTTTACAAATAAATTAAATGATCAGTTCACTACTTTCATTGATTTTTTTTTTAATAAACAAAATGATAAAAAATGAAAAGTAATAATGTAATATCAGAAAAAAATAAAAAAATGTGTGGGGGGGTGGACAACAAAAATGTCAAAAAGCGCAGAAAAAAAAGACAAAAACGTTGAAAAAAGTGACAAAAACATCAGGAAAAGCGACAAAAGTGTCAAAAAAGACGTTCAAAACGTTGAAAAAACAAGTTTTTATTTTAAATTTTGACCCAGAAAAAGCAGAAAGTTTCCTATAGAATAATAAAGAATAAATCATACCTTAAAGTTGCATTCCCGAAGATTTCATCTGGTTAATTGTCTTTTAAAGGAGAATTGCGGTGGATTTCAACACGTAGCTCTGTTGTAAATTTGTCAGTAGATGTGACAGAAAGTCATTTAAATTGTGTTAATCCATACCTCTGTTTACTTCCTGTTTTTCGGTGAGGTGAGGTCTGGATTAACACAACTTTTCTGTCTTTCTGTCTCATCTGCTGCAGACAGATTCTCTGTGTTCCCTCAGAAGGAATCACGTCACATGGGTAGGACCTCGTAATGACGTCTCCAACATGTTTAGAGGCTAAAAACACGTTTAAAACTTGCCCTGTTTCAGCCTGTTGGGTGCTAACTCTAGCAGGAGGAGAACACGGGGGAGGAGCACCGGTTGGTTTAGTTTCTCTCGCTACTGACAGAACTCCACATTTACATACAACAGAGCTACGGGTTGAAATCCACCGCAATTCTCCTTTAAAAGACAATTAACTAGATGAAATCTTCGGGAATGCAACTTTAAGGTATGATTTATTCTTATTATTCTATATTCAGCTCAAAAATATAATGTAAAGAAATCCATTCTCAGATTGTGTTTGTGTTTCCGCTGCAGCTCCGTGACATTTGATTAAACACGTCCTCTCTGAAGTCTCTCCGTGTCTTCACAGATACAACGTGACCAACGGGAATGAATCACAAAAGACGAAGCAAAGGCCTCGGGGGAGTTTTCCCAGCATGCCTTGCTGTATTCCCCCGCAGAATGAGTAACGAGCATCAATTAGAGTCTCGTTAAAGAGAGCTGATGTAACCTGGAGAGGAGGAAACATGCTTGAAGACTTGACAGGGGAGAGAGGAGGGGAAGGACATGCAGTCCATATATGGGCGCGCGTTCTACCAGGTGAGCTACCCAGGCGCCCGTCCTCGGGTCATATTTGACCCGTTTTTTAAGAAATTTGGGTTTCTTTTAACCATATAAAAAAATAACAATAATAATAACGTGGATGTTTCCCTACAACTGTTACTCTGCACAAGTAGAATAAATGATCAGTTCACTTCTTACATTGAATTTGAGTGTTTCAAATTTCATAGCATTTGGAGAAACTACAGAATATAAAGAATTATAAAAGAACGTTAATTGTGTTGTCCTTCGGGTTGGGCTGGGCAATATATCGATATTATATCGATATCGCAATATGAGACTAGATATCGCCTTAGATTTGGATATCGTAAAATTGTAATATGGCATAAGTGTATTTTCCTGGTGTGATGTACTTTTCTGAACTTCCCAGACTGTTGTAACTGTTCTATTATTTACATTTACCCACTTAGTCATTATATCATTTCTGTTAAAGCACCCATAGTCAACCCTAGAATATCGTCGCAATATCGACATCTAGGTATTTGGTCAAGTATATTGTGAGATTTCATTTTCTCTATATTGCCCAGCCCTACCCTCGGGTCACCGGGACCCGTTTAGTGTAAGTCGTCGTCGTCATCCTCCGGGGTCTGTGGGACCCGCGCTGTATTCGAACGCGTTCCCCACTCGCCTCATCATCACCGTCGCCCCGCGGGGTCTCAGAGACCCGCGCTGCCGATCAAACGGTTCCACGCGTACTCGAGAATGCTGCGATTCGACCACCGCGAGTCGAGAGTTGCCAGACGAGCTTCGGACAAACTGACGGATGTACGCAAGGTGTGGGACGCGTGGGCCACGCCGTGACCGTGGATGAGCCCTTTCGAGGTGGTTGTCGTTGTTAACATAATGACCAGCATTATTATTATTATTATTATTACTATTACTATTATTATGCCGCGGCGGCAGTTGACATGAAATCAATGCACATAGTAAGCCAGGGGTCCGGGGGACCCGAAGGACGAGGCGGGAGTAGTGGAACATACGTATATCGCAAGAAAATAAACACCGCCGGCAGTTAACATGACATAAAAACCGGTGTCCCCGAGGCACAACGCCAGGCTGACACGAAATGTAAAATGAACTAGACACGAAGGACAAAAATAAACCAGAAACATCTGGGAAAAGGGACAAAAAAGTGGAAAACAGAAATGTCGGGAAAACATGACAAAGAACGTCAAAAAAAATGTTTTTGATTTTGACCCGGAAAAACAAAAGTCGCCGGGAAGACAACCAACCCAAGGGTTGAGAAATAAGTTCTCCAAAGTCTCCATGTTTTTTAGAGCCGTGTGTTTCCCAAAGTAAAAACCGGACGTCGGGCTTCATCCGGGAAATGTTAGGAGAAGTTAGGACTCGGAAACTCTGCATTAGTGCAAATGTAGCTATTTATCTTCAAAGGAAACGTAGTAGTAGTAGTAATAGTAGTGTAGCCTGAGAAACAATCTGATATTCCAGTCAGGATGGCGTGTTTTCCCTGTAGTCTGGCCGGGTGGTTCTCTCTCAGACTACGTTTACATGTGGGCGGCTACTTTTCATAAACCATTCAACCTCTCCGGTTTCAAAAATAACATCGTGCACAGCTGTCAGTTTTCAGAAAAAAGTCTACTAGGCCTAAACCATATGACGGTCGGAAAAACCCTGCAATGGTTTCTTCTAACAAACACACAGACCTTTATGTAAAAAAACTGTTTGTCAGGTTTGACTTGATGCTGTTCAGTCAGAGCTCTGACGTCTGCTCTCCTTATCTCAGAGCAGCGACCAATCAGCAGCTCGTTAATCAAACACACAGACAGACACACACACACACGCACACACGCACACACACACACACGCACACACACGCACACACACACACACACACACACACACACACACACACACACACACACACACACGCACACACACACACACACACACACACACACACACACACACAGTACATTCAGATGCTCCCATAGTAACATCCAAAAACACTATGGATATTATCAGGTGTGTGTGTGTGTGTGTGTGTGTGTGTGTGTGTGTGTGTGTGTGTGTGTGTGTGTGTGTGTGTGTGTGTGTGTGTGTGTGTGTGTGTGTGTGTGTGTGAGAGAGAGAGCTGTCTAGTTGCCAGGCACCGGTGCTCAGGAGAGAGACGGACAGCAGAGATTTTTACACTCGGAGAAGAGAGGCGTGCAAATATGTCATCGTCAGCAGCAAGGCCGTTGTCGCGGTTACCTGCCTGCCCACATTAATCTGACGTCACTTCCTGTGCGGAGGCGGGCGGCAGGGAAAACACCACCAACTGAACCAGCAGCATCAGAGCCAGAAATACATACAGTATGCTACATCACGATATCACGATATTCTTTTTGATTTCGCCCTGCCTCATAATAACTATTATTAAGAGTCTGATAACATTATGACTTTTAACTTTTAAGTAAAGAGTAAGATCCTTTTAGTTTAACATGAAAGAGCCCCGAAATCACCATCACCAAACTACACCAGACTCCATGTAAATAATCAGGACTTTTAGCGTGTATAGAGCCAGACTCCATGTAAATAATCAGGACTTTTAGTGTGTATAGAGCCAGACTCCATGTAAATAATCAGGACTTTTAGCGTGTATAGAGCCAGACTCCATGTAAATAATCAGGACTTTTAGCGTGTATAGAGCCAGACTCCATGTAAATAATCACTACTTTTAGTGTGTATAGAGCCAGACTCCATGTAAATAATCACTACTTTTAGTGTGTATAGAGCCAGACTCCATGTAAATAATCACTACTTTTAGCGTGTATAGAGCCAGACTCCATGTAAATAATCACAACTTTTAGCGTGTATAGAGCCAGACTCCATTAAAATAATCAGGACTTTTAGTGTGTATAGAGCCAGAGTATACACTATACTATACACGCTAAAAGTCCTGATTATTTACATGGAGTCTGGTGTAGTTTGGTGATGGTGATTTCGGGGCTGTTTGATGTTAAACTAAAAGGATCTTACTCTTTAACTAAAAGGTCTATCTCTGTAGGGATCCTTTCATAATGTTGTCAGACACTTAGAGTAATAATCTGAATCTCTCACTGCCTTTAATACTCCTAAAATGATTTATAATGATAACTATGACACAGTAAATTCAGTGTATGTGTAGTAGTATTCCTGATATATTTATTATATGCTGACTCAGTGATGATACTTTAAAGGCAGTAACATACATTATGTCTCCCTCTCTGTCGTCATGACACACAACATGCTTATACAACACTCACACACACACACACACACAGTGTTGCTTTGTTCTCAGTTTCAATCGGCAGACTCATTATCTTCTCTCATCATGCTAACCAGTCTGACTCCTATCTCCATCAATAGTAACGACCGGTCGGGCACACACACACACACACACACACACACACACACACACACACACACACACACACGCGAACAGTTATGAAATGAGCCGCACCGGGCCGATCGGAGGAATCAGGCCGACTGCTGCGTGTCAGATGCCCGCTGTCGGTGCGCGAGTGTCGGCGTGATGTCTGCAGACTCACCGTGTCTCCGCAGGCGGGTCGTCCGTCTCTGTGTGTCCGGGGATTGTTACTCTGGAGCGGCTGTGAACATCCTGAAGCCTCCGCTGTCTGACTCACAGCATCATCATCATCATCATCATCAGAAACACATCAGCCCCCCCTCTTCCTCCTCTTCCTCCTCCCTCCATCACCATCACCAGCTGCAGTGCCGGCAAAAACAGGAAACAAGACTTCCGCTCGAGTTTTTTCGATTGATTTTCAGAATAAATGCCAGATTTCTAGAAACCTACATAAAAACATACATTTTTTTTAAATAAACTTTATTCATAAAAAATAACCATTAAAGCCGAATACAGACAAATACACAATACAATGTCTGAGAGCAACAACAAAAAACCACGTCACATAACGATCTAAACAGCATAAGCTACACAAGAAATAAATTAACATCTGGAACCAAAATATGTCAAAACAAGCTTCAAAAATGACGAAACAGTGACAAAAATAAATATTGAAAACAAGAAGTCAAGAACATTGATAAAATAGTCGGAAAAAAGCATTACAAAATTAAATGTTTTAAATGTTTAAAAAGAAAAAAGAAGAAGGAAAAACATGTTTTTTAAAAAATATATAAAAATCCATAAAAAACGTAAAATAAATATTTAAAAAAACATCAGAAAAACGTTTTTTTAACCGTCAAAATATCGAAAACGAAGGACAGACATGTTGAACTAATCTGGTAAACCAAACGGTCACAATAAATTAAGCAATGAAAACATGTGTTTTGCTTTTATTTTGAAGGCTGTAAGTGCTGAGCGGAAGTCTTTTTTTCAGCCTGGTCGCTGTCATCACATCATCATCATCATCATCAGAGTAAAAATACATTTTCCCTTCACACCTCCACCTCCATCAGCGTCACTCACACACGTCAGCAGGACAGAAACAGAAAAGAAAATGTTACACTACATTTAGGTTGTATTTATGTTTTTTTAGTGAGTAACTTTTCTCCCCTAATCTAATTGGCAGTTTCATACATCAGGGCCCCAACTAAATGTAGCATCAAGTTTCTTGTGTGTGAGTGCTCATATTATGCTTTTTGGCTTTCCCCTCATACTCTGCTTCTGACTGGCTAGTAGTCCTTACCTAGGTACTGTCAGGACACGCCCTCATACTCTGCTTCTGACTGGCTAGTAGTCCTTACCTAGGTACTGTCAGGACACGCCCTCATACTCTGCTTCTGACTGGCTAGTAGTCCTTACCTAGGTACTGTCAGGACACGCCCTCATACTCTGCTTCTGACTGGCTAGTAGTCCTTACCTAGGTACTGTCAGGACACGCCCTCATACTCTGCTTCTGACTGGCTAGTAGTCCTTACCTAGGTACTGTCAGGACACGCCCTCATACTCTGCTTCTGACTGGCTAGTAGTCCTTACCTAGATACTGTCAGGACACGCCCTCATACTCTGCTTCTGACTGGCTAGTAGTCCTTACCTAGGTACTGTCAGGACACGCCCTCATACTCTGCTTCTGACTGGCTAGTAGACCTTACCTAGGTACTGTCAGGACACGCCCTCATACTCTGCTTCTGACTGGCTAGTAGTCCTTACCTAGCTACTGTCAGGACATGCCCTCATACTCTGCTTCTGACTAGCTAGTAGTCCTTACCTAGCTACTGTCAGGACACGCCCTCATACTCTGCTTCTGACTGGCTAGTAGTCCTTACCTAGGTACTGTCAGGACACGCCCTCATACTCTGCTTCTGACTGGCTAGTAGTCCTTACCTAGGTACTGTCAGGACACGCCCTCATACTCTGCTTCTGACTGGCTAGTAGTCCTTACCTAGGTACTGTCAGGGCACGCCCTCATACTCTGCTTCTGACTGGCTAGTAGTCCTTACCTAGGTACTGTCAGGACACGCCCTCATACTCTGCTTCTGACTGGCTAGTAGACCTTACCTAGGTACTGTCAGGACACGCCCTCATACTCTGCTTCTGACTGGCTAGTAGACCTTACCTAGGTACTGTCAGGACACGCCCTCATACTCTGCTTCTGACTGGCTAGTAGTCCTTACCTAGGTACTGTCAGGACACGCCCTCATACTCTGCTTCTGACTGGCTAGTAGTCCTTACCTAGGTACTGTCAGGACACGCCCTCATACTCTGCTTCTGACTGGCTAGTAGTCCTTACCTAGGTACTGTCAGGGCACGCCCTCATACTCTGCTTCTGACTGGCTAGTAGTCCTTACCTAGGTACTGTCAGGACACGCCCTCATACTCTGCTCCTGACTGGCTAGTAGTCCTTACCTAGGTACTGTCAGGACACGCCCTCATACTCTGCTTCTGACTGGCTAGTAGTCCTTACCTAGGTACTGTCAGGACACGCCCTCATACTCTGCTTCTGACTGGCTAGTAGACCTTACCTAGGTACTGTCAGGACACGCCCTCATACTCTGCTTCTGACTGGCTAGTAGTCCTTACCTAGGTACTGTCAGGACACGCCCTCATACTCTGCTTCTGACTGGCTAGTAGTCCTTACCTAGGTACTGTCAGGACACGCCCTCATACTCTGCTTCTGACTGGCTAGTAGTCCTTACCTAGGTACTGTCAGGACACGCCCTCATACTCTGCTTCTGACTGGCTAGTAGTCCTTACCTAGGTACTGTCAGGACACGCCCTCATACTCTGCTTCTGACTGGCTAGTAGTCCTTACCTAGGTACTGTCAGGACACGCCCTCATACTCTGCTTCTGACTGGCTAGTAGTCCTTACCTAGGTACTGTCAGGACACGCCCTCATACTCTGCTTCTGACTGGCTAGTAGTCCTTACCTAGGTACTGTCAGGACACGCCCTCATACTCTGCTTCTGACTGGCTAGTAGTCCTTACCTAGGTACTGTCAGGACACGCCCTCATACTCTGCTTCTGACTGGCTAGTAGTCCTTACCTAGGTACTGTCAGGACACGCCCTCATACTCTGCTTCTGACTGGCTAGTAGTCCTTACCTAGGTACTGTCAGGACACACCCTCATACTCTGCTTCTGACTGGCTAGTAGTCCTTACCTAGGTACTGTCAGGACACGCCCTCATACTCTGCTTCTGACTGGCTAGTAGTCCTTACCTAGGTACTGTCAGGACACACCCTCATACTCTGCTTCTGACTGGCTAGTAGTCCTTACCTAGGTACTGTCAGGACACGCCCTCATACTCTGCTTCTGACTGGCTAGTAGTCCTTACCTAGGTACTGTCAGGACACGCCCTCATACTCTGCTTCTGACTGGCTAGTAGTCCTTACCTAGGTACTGTCAGGACACGCCCTCATACTCTGCTTCTGACTGGCTAGTAGTCCTTAATGAGCATGTGCGTGAGGTGAGATGTCTCACTCTGTAGCTAAAACAGAGAGCTCAACACACAGGGTGAAACGAGGAGCTGCAGCAATGTGCAGTACAACAAATACATGGTGTTTTCTGAAAATTAAACTATGTAAACCTATTCTAGTACAACTTCTAAATACAATTATGGACCTGTTAATGAGCAGAATGAGCATATATCATCACATCTTTTATTGATGATGTGTTTATTAATTTGTATTTGTATGTGTAAATTAATTAAATACATGAATTAACAATTAAACAATATATATATATATCTTTTTAAATTTCAGAAAGTGACAAAAACCTTGAAAAAACTCAACTATTTTAAAAATATATTTAAAAAAGTGACAGAAATGTCGGAAAGAGAAAACAACAAAAAACATTGAAAATGTGATAAAAACTTTCCAAAAAAGCATAAAAAACCTCAACAAGGAAAAAAGCCCAATTCTGAATATTATTACACATATGCGTTATGGCACCTCCAATTAATAAGTCAATTAATCTAATTCAGCCCTGACAACGTACCAACGTGCGTTGAACACCCTGTTGTTTGTGCAGGCGCAGCGCCTTTTAATTACCATATGTTTACAGACACGTCGCTGCTGATTGGCTGTCACCTGGGACACACCCACCAAACGAGAGAAAGCTTAACTCAAAGCTGTTTCACGCATAGACAGTAAAAGAAATGGACAATGTGACCCCGTTGATTTCCACTGAGACCAGTGAGGTCACTTTCCCGGTGATGGCTGAGCGTTACTGCGCAGCCTCAAACTGAGCTTGATGACGTAGATGTGACGTGAGCAACGTGTCTGAACGTTGTAAGTCTTCTGGTAGCTGTGCCGAGAGAAATCTCAATCATTCCCAATCTATCAGAGACGGAGAGCGTAGGTATATGTAAGGAGATAACATAGGCACAGGCTAATTATTGATAGCTAAAATGCTAGTTAACATTAGTAATTAAACTAAACAGCTAATGTACGTCCAAACTGCCTGCGAGCTTCTCCTGTACTGTACGGTAATTCCTCTACTATGAGACGGTAAGTCTCGTGGTTATGACCCAACCGTTAGCCTATTTTTATAAAAACGTCTGCTACGGAGCCATAACGTGAGGTACAAGGTAACGGAGCCTTTTATACATCGTCGTGTTTCTTTAGAAATAAACAACGGACAAATAAAGTCTTTTGCGTTAAAAGAGGACCACTCTGTTTATTTAGACTCAGAGAAAAGTATTCTTTGGTTACATGAAACTCAAGAAACAATGTGATCATCAGAGACAGATTTAACATAATAGAACCATCAGATATTCACCAAAACTTTAAGGGGAAGAAATATCATCATATATCATCAGATATCAGATTACATCCTCAGTTTAATATCTACTGTCACGTCTCTCCCCCCAGGTTAGTTTCCTACATTTCCCAGAATGAACTCGTACAACCACCGAGTACCCCGAGCTGAAAATCCAACATGGCTGCTCCTGTATCGACAGTTGTGAAAGCTGTAGTAACATAGTTATAACATATAGTTATAAGCACTTCTGTGTTATTTGTGTCACACTAAATCAGTCGTACACGCAGCGCTGTCTTCTATCTGTGTTGTCACGCGGTTTGTGTGCACAAAAAAACAGCGTATACGTTGTTTAAACTGGCGTTGCTAACGATGGCTAACCTGGCTAGAGCTAATGAAAACAATGAAAATCCCACTTGCAAAAAGAACGCATTCAACTCGTATGTGACGTCAATCCCAGTTGCAACCTCCGACTTCCGAGGCAAAAAGAACGCACCATAAGACAACGTTACACCACTGCAAACAAAGTGAGTAAATGAATAAAACACATCTTAACTTAAGTCAGAGTATTAATCCTACACTGTTAAAATGTAAAGTAAAAGATCTATATTACAACTTTATTCCTCAAATATTATGATTTACTTCTTGAAATAATATGATTTTTTTAATTGAAATATTACGACTTTTGTACCTGAAATATTGCAACTTTTTAATTTGAACTTAAGTCAAAGTATTAATCCTACACTGTTCATTTGTAAGGTAGAAGATCTACATTACAACTTTCTTCTTAAAATATTACTTTTTTCTTCAAATATTACAACTTTTTTACTTGAAATATTATGACTTTTGTACTTGAAATATTACAACTTTTTTACTTGAAATATTATGACTTTTTTACTTGAAATATTATGACTTTTGTACTTGAAATATTACGACTTTTTTACTTGAAATATTTACTTTCAGATTTAAGTTCCTACATTTCCCAGAATGCCATTCAATAATCCCAGAGGACACACAGTATATCAACATCACACCACTGCAAACAAAGTGAGTAAATGAATAAAACACATCTTAACTTAAGTCAGAGTATTAATCCTACACTGTTAAAATGTAAAGTAAAAGATCTATATTACAACTTTCTTCCTCAAACATTATGAGTTTTTTCCCAAAAATTTTATGATTTGTTTACTTGAAATATTGGGAATTTTTCCCCACAATATTACAAATTTGTTTCCAAAATATTACTTTTTCCCCAAAATGATGACTTTTTTTACTTGAAATGTTATCATTTTTTCACGAGAAATATTACGACTTTTTCCACAAAACATTATGACGTTTTTACTTGAAATATTAACTTTGAGATATAAGTAAAGTACCTCATCTCAACAACATTATTACTTAAGTACAGTACTTGAGTAAATGTATTTAGTTACATTCTGCTGGTTTTTACTTGGAACAGATGAAGTTAAAGTGGTTGTTATCGTCATCGTCGATCTTTTTGACCCACGTTCCATCTCTGTCCATGGCTCCAGACATGTTGCAGTCGTCCACAGGCTCACCGGGGCCCCAGTTCTTGTAGTCGACCGTCTGGTCACTGACCCAGAACCAGAAGTCCAGAGTGCAGGTGTAGCGCAGTCCCAGCCACACGTAGGCAGTGGAGGCCATCTTGGCTCTCTCCTGGACCCAGCGCTGCTCGTCCTCGTTGGTGATGGAGACAAGGTCGCGATAGTGATCTCTGCAGTAGTATAACGCGTCCTCCCAGATCATGTTCTTCTTGATCAGGATCATTGTATCTGTCAGGAGAGAAGGGGAGTCAACCAGGGGCAGAGACCCAAATGCTCCGGCCGTGGAGACAAACACAGAACAGTTTAATAACAGCTGTAACATTAGATTATATGTTTTGTGATGAAGCAACATTACACGAGAGGGTTTGATTTAACGTCATTATTGGCACGACAGTGATGCAGCTAGTATGTTTAGAGGAAGTTTCTAACCTTTATTTATCCACCTTCCCAACACGTTAGCATGTGGAACTAAATGGATCCTTAGATCATCTATTCTTTAATGATTCTACTATCTTCTTCATCTTCTCTCACTTTAAAATGGAGCTCGCTACAGCCTTTTAAAAGAAGTCGGCCTAAAAGATTCTGGGTGTTTGAGAAAACATTCGTTCACAGTTGAAAGTAAAATCTCAGCAGAAAACTGCACGTTAAAATGTAATTGTCTTTATATGTTTAGTGCTGCCTTTTATTCATTTGTTTTAAATGTAACAAGCAGTTTGTTGTATTTCAGCAGAATACTGAGAACACTTCATCTGTTTATTTATCGTGAGTTATATCATTATCAAGATATTCAACAATGATGAAGCTCATATTGTTATTAATATATGACCATTCCCTCTCTTCAGTTGGCCAATAAAAAACCTGACTAATAAAGCAGATTCTGATTCTCACTGACACGGCCATAACTCTTATAATAAATACAATAAATATAATTCTCACACATAAATAAAGTAAATTAATAAACAGATGTAGATGTTCAGTACCGTTAGATAGATCGTCTGATAAACTCACCGTTGTAGCAGAAGAAGGGTTTTGTTTCTTCACAGTCATCTGAGCTCCAGTTTCCATCTGACTTAGTCATAGCACATTTCTTCTTAGGGTCACCTTTATCCCAGGATCTGAAAGAGAAACTGCTCCCATCTGACCAACTCCAGTCAGAGTCTCTGAACAGGCCGATCCAGACACCGTCTACGTTCTTGAGAGGTCCGTTCTTCCACTCTTTGTTTGCATAATCCGGGTTCTGTGTCTTGAAGTCTTCTAGCTGTTTGACTCCACTGATCAGGTCAGTGTACTTTTCTCTGCAGAACCTCTGAGCATCTCTCCAGTTCATCTTCTTATCGTTCTTATCGTCACTGATATAAAATGTTTTGCCGGATTTATTCTGTACTGTTGATCAAACAGACACATTTTTTTTTTTTTAGTCTCATCAAATAAAATTCTACATAATTGTTATTTCAAAACAATAATGTGATATCAAATTCAGAGACTGTCCTCCAAAAAAACTCCCATAAATCATTTGTTCCAGCATCATTGTGATTGGTTGGGGGGGACTTCCACACAGGAGACCAGGGATAAATGAAGCTACGTCACATCCTGCATCACGTGGTCACCTTCAGGAAGTAACGTTAACCACGTGTTTAAAACCGTGACCGTTACCTTCTCTGGTTTAGTTATGAGGACGGAGAACTGTGGGTCAGATTGGGGTGTGTGTGGGGAAGTAGGGGGGGACAAAAGTCAGAACTAGTACGACCACTAGAGGGCGCCACCACTAGAAACATAAATATAGGTCAGAATGATGCTGGAACAAACCATTAACTAACCACTTCTGGGGAGTTTTTTAGGGGAGAACAGACTCTATGAGACACATATTCTCACCGTCATAGCAGATAAATATATATTTTGTAGTACAAGAGTCGTCATCCCATGTGCCATCATGCATCCTCACACAGTTCTCATCGCCTTTATTATCCGGCTGTGTTGAGGACCAATTACTCTCACTCTGTTTGAACTCCACCCCTGGCTGAGACCAGCGCCACACACGGTTTGTTGTTTTGTTTTCTTGCAGCCCGATCCAGGCTCCATCTGGATACTGTTTAGTCGTGGAGTTGCGGAGTCTCTGCATGTCTGCCTGGTTAGACACTGTGGCCAGGTCAGTGTAGTTCTCTCTGCAATACTTCTGGGCTTCTGTCCAGGTCTTCTCCTCTCCTTTAATGAAGTGGTAGTCACACAGCTGACCCCCAACGGAGGAACACTGACCTGAGAACAGAGAAGAAACTGCAGCGATGGAGCTGAGAGCTAGACAAGCATCTGTTCATGAAAAGGTAACTTTGTTATATTTTTAAACCTGGACTCTATTTTCCCATCTTGTTGGGTCTTAGTGACTGATGTTAAAGAGTAAGATCCTTTTAGTTTAACATGAAACAGCCCTAAAATCACCATCACCAATCCCATCAGACTTCATTTGTTAGCATTATAGCATATGCTAACATGGTAGCATATGCTACTATACACGCTCTATACACGCTAAAAGTCCTGATTATTTACATGGTGTCTGGCTCTATACACGCTAAAAGTCCTGATTATTTACATGGAGTCTGGCTCTATACACGATAAAAGTAGTGATTATTTACATGGAGTCTGGCTCTATACACACTAAAAGTAGTGATTATTTACATGGAGTCTGGCTCTATACACGATAAAAGTAGTGATTATTTACATGGAGTCTGGCTCTATACACGCTAAAAGTAGTGATTATTTACATGGAGTCTGGCTCTATACACACTAAAAGTAGTGATTATTTACATGGAGTCTGGCTCTATACACACTAAAAGTAGTGATTATTTACATTGATTTTGGCTCTATACACGATAAAAGTAGTGATTATTTACATGGAGTCTGGCTCTATACACGCTAAAAGTCCTGATTATTTACATGGAGTCTGGCTCTATACACGCTAAAAGTAGTGATTATTTACATGGAGTCTGGCTCTATACACGCTAAAAGTAGTGATTATTTACATGGAGTCTGGCTCTATACACGCTAAAAGTAGTGATTATTTACATGGAGTCTGGCTCTATACACGCTAAAAGTAGTGATTATTTACATGGAGTCTGGCTCTATACACACTAAAAGTAGTGATTATTTACATGGAGTCTGGCTCTATACACGCTAAAAGTAGTGATTATTTACATGGAGTCTGGCTCTATACACACTAAAAGTAGTGATTATTTACATGGAGTCTGGCTCTATACACGCTAAAAGTAGTGATTATTTACATGGAGTCTGGCTCTATACACGCTAAAAGTCCTGATTATTTACATTGAGTCTGGTGGGTTGGTGACCATATTGTTAACTGAAATGTGACTTGGAGTTGATGAGGAGTGATCTGTCCAGATGATCCACTTACCCATCACAATGACCACTAACAGACTCCACTGCATCTTCACCCTGTTAGACGATAATAAACAGTTATTTTTGGTATGAAATCAGGATTATTTTACACGATTACTCACTGACTTTTGGAAAAGATGTTGCATTTATTGAAGTTACAAAAAGTTAAACAAGTCAACAGTGTAAAACCATTTGCATTCATACGTTTCCATGGGTACATAGAGTTCCCAAAGTTTCCCTTGACGATGCAGCTGAATGTGATGAATAGTTAAATCTTTGATTTGCATCCTGAGGGACTGAGTTATACACTGTGTCCCTAAACATAAAGACAGGCTGTTCTTCTGACCCCCCCCCCCCCCCACCCCCCCCCCCCGACCGCAAAGAACACTCTTTCAACATATGAATATAATTTCCATATTATTTACTTTAACATGAATCCACAAAGTTGAACAGGGAACAGATGAATGCAAATGTCACAGTTCATCAAGGGGTTGGTGTCTGTGTGTGTGTGTGTGTGTGTGTGTGTGTGTGTCTGTGTGTGTGTGTGTGTGTGTGTGTGTGTGTGTCCTCGACATCTCCATCACCAAACCCACCAGACTCCATGTAAATAATCAGTAATTTTAGCATCTTAAAACACTTAAAATGAATAAAAATGCAGAAATACAGAAACAACGACCAGCAAAAACACTGAAAATAGTCAGAGAAAAATAAATGATAAAAACACTATTAAAGGAGTCACAAAGGCTGAAAATAGACAAAAATTCTAAAAACACACACACACACACACACACACACATACACACACACACACACACACACACACAGGAACATTATTATACAGGTTAAAATGTAAAAAACAGAAATATTAATGTGAATCACGTTCTACTCCTGTTAAAATGTACAGACATACAACTGTTAATACTCAGATATTTGTTAGTGCGTATAGTTTTTTAGGTGCGGACCTCTGAGTGGTGCGTTTGAGGACCCGGATGTATCAGAGGAGATAACTTAAATATTGAGAAATAAACAAAAAGAGTTTGAAGGAAAACTGGAAACCTTATTATTATAGAAGCAGATTTTACACATGTAGTATTACGTAGAATACAATCTGTCTTCTGCAAATCAACACACACACACACACACACAGTCACATAGACACACAGTCACATACACACACACACACACACACACACACAGTCACATAGACAGACACACACACAATTAATTTTAATTACAAGTGACAATCAGTCAAACAAAGCGACAAAAATATCAAAAAAATGTCAAATACGTTGAAAAAAACTTTGAGAAAAGCCACAAAACCAAAATAAAATCCTACAAAAAGTGCCTGAAGCTGGAAAAAAATGCTAACAAAATGTTCAATGAAAGATCAACTCAGTACTTTCATTGAATTTGGGTGTTTTAGTCGATTTCATAGCTTGGGAGAAAGAAAAAGTGATAAAAATGATAAATGAACGTTGAAAAGAATGAGAAAAATATCAGAAATAGCTTCAAAAACGTGGGGAAAAAAACTAAAAAACATTAAAAAAAAACGCAGGAAAAAACATTGTTAAGAATTGACAAAAGATATATATATATATAGTATAAAACCTGGGGAAAAGCGACAGAAGTGTTGAAAAAGACGACCACAACGTTAAAAAAAAAACTTGGTTTGACTTGTTGAGGAAAATCAACACAAACATTTAAATGTGAAATCAAACAGGCGAGTTCATAACTTACATCTTACACACATTAACCTCCTGTTGTCCAAATTTGACCCATATTCAAAATGTTTCTACGTCAGAAATTTGGGTTTCTTTCAACCAAATTGTCAAAAAATAACGTGGATGGTTCCATATGTGACGCTCTTCACAAGTTACACAACAGATCAGCTCACTACGGTCATTGAATTTGGGTGTTTTAGTCAGTTTTAAAGCATCTGGAGAGAAAGAAATTATAAAACAATGTTGAAAAAAAACAAGAAAAACATCACAAAAAGCGCTGGAACAATGTACCACAACATTGAAGACTAAGAAGTACATTTTGAGCCAGAAAAATAAAAAGCAGCACGGTCGTCAGGACGACACGAACATGAAGATGTGAAATGTATAACTTACATCTTGTGAATGTCCAACAGCTTCTCTCTGCTCTGATGTCTCTCTCTTTCTGTGCTCTCAACTCTTTATTGATCCTGTTCATACTCTCTGGCGTCTCTTTGAATATTAAAATATCAACGAGTCAGATCTGTATCATCAGGCCCTGATTGGCTGATCAGGAGCACCGGGAGAATCCCCCGCTCTGTTTTTTTGGCCTGGAAACTTCCCCGTTACCTTCATCTAAACATGACTTTGTTATTCTGAGTTTATCACACGTGATTTACATGAACATCCTGAAACTGCACGGCAAAAAAACAAAGACTGCTCTTATACTTCTGAGGAAAATATGGGCAGTCAAATTAGTTAGAGCTGGTCTGCAGGAACCAAAGAGAGCTGACGTGTGTGTGTGTGTGTGTGTGTGTGTGTGTGTGTGTGTGTGTGTGCCTGTCTGTCTTTCTGTGTGTGTGTGTGTGTGTGTGTGTGTGCGCGTGTGTGCGCGTGTGTGTGTGTGTGTGTGTGTGTGTGCGTGCCTGTCTGTCTTTCTGTGCGTGTGTGTGTGTGTGTGTGTGTGCGCGTGTGTGTGTGTGTGTGTGTGTGCGTGCCTGTCTGTCTGTCCTTGTGTGTGTGTGTGTGTGTGTGTGTCTGTGTCTTTGTGTGTGTGTGTGCGTGTCTGTGTGTGTGTGTGTGTGTGTGTGTGTGTGTGTGTGTGTGTGTGTGTGTGTGTGTGTGTGTGTGCGTGTGTGTGTGTGTGTTGTGGTGGTCTTCTGTTCAGATCTGGCCACAAGACCTGGTCAACATCCCAGGCGATGTCTCTTCCACGTCTTCGTCCTCTCTCTCTTCGTCCTCCTCTTCCTCTTCCTCTCATTGCCTCCATGCTAGCAGAGTTCTCTAACTGGCTGACCTGAGGTCTGTTTGTAGTGCTAAGGCTCAGAGCGATTGGTGTTGTCCAGGTGTTTCCAGGTGTTTCCAGGTGTGTATGTAAGTTATTATTACCAGATGAGTTTTTCATTTTGAACAGAGTGTTTTCACCATGACAACAGGAGAATTAGTTTTTGAACAAAGTGTCTAATGTAAGAAAACGTGTGTAGTCTTTCACAATAAGTGTGTTATAGAATTACAAACAAAGTGCAAAGTTGATAATGTGTTTAAGCTATGGTTACTATGGCTACACTGTGTTTAGGGTATGGTTACTATGGTTGCACTGTGTTTAAGTTGTGGTTACACTGTGTTTAAGGTATGGTTACTATGGTTACACTGTGTTTAAGGTGTGGTTACACTGTGTTTAAGGTATGGTTACTATGGTTACACTGTGTTTAAGGTGTGGTTACACTGTGTTTAAGGTATGGTTACTATGGTTACACTGTGTTTAAGGTGTGGTTACACTGTGTTTAAGGTATGGTTACTATGGTTACACTGTGTTTAAGGTGTGGTTACACTGTGTTTAAGGTATGGTTACACTGCGTTTAAGGTATGGTTACTATGGTTACACTGTGTCTAAGGTATGTTACACTGTGTCTAAGGTATGGTTACTATGGTTACACTGTGTTTAAGGTGTGGTTACACTGTGTTTAAGGTATGGTTACTATGGTTACACTGTGTTTAAGGTGTGGTTACAATGTGTTTAAGGTATGGTTACTATGGTTACACTGTGTTTAAGGTATGGTTACTATGGTTACACTGTGTTTAAGGTATGGTTACACTGCGTTTAAGGTATGGTTACTATGGTTACACTGTGTTTAAGGTGTGGTTACACTGTGTTTAAGGTATGGTTACACTGCGTTTAAGGTATGGTTACTATGGTTACACTGTGTTTAAGGTGTGGTTACACTGTGTTTAAGGTATGGTTACACTGCGTTTAAGGTATGGTTACTATGGTTACACTGTGTTTAAGGTATGGTTACTATGGTTACACTGTGTTTAAGGTATGGTTACTATGGTTACACTGTGTTGAAGGTATGTTACACTGTGTTTAAGGTATGGTTACTATGGTTACACTGTGTCTAAGGTATGGTACAAGAAGTTGAGGTATTGAGACTTTGGTCTAAGCATTTGTTTTTAGTGTGTAAGCAATGGGCACAAACTGTATTATCCGTGCACGCTGTCACCTGCCGTGGAGACGCTGGCCTCACTAACCTCTCCTCCTCTGAGTCGGAGCTCCCTCACGCTGGACTCAGTTTACTGAGCGCACTAACACCTAGAAAACACATGGCGTTACATCAGTGGGTTCAACCTGCTTGTTGTGCGTCATTTGGACTGACACTGAGATGCATGTTGGTCTGTAACTGGCGTGGCGCTGACACGGGATAACCCGTTGTGATTGGACAAAGAACGACGTCGGGGGCGCATTTACAGTAATTATCATATTAATGTATGGGAGGAGGCAAGACGGGGTCGGTGGTTCGTTCACGTGCGCTCAATGTCACGTTGATTGTGATGTATAGAGGAAAGGTGCAGGACCTGGCGAACGCCCGGTTTTATACGTCTGAATATTTCTGTGCGTAGCTACTTTTTTCAAACAATGCTTACTACTTTTTAAAGAGCACACATTTATAACAGATTTACACATACTGCCTATTTAACCCGTTTGTATGCTGTTACTGTCATTCTCTACAGTGTGTTGTTCTTTGTTGTCGCTGTCTGTCTGCTATGGACCATTTTTTATGTGTCCTGAATGAAGAATATGATGATGATGATGTTGTCTGTCCGTGTTTCTCTCTGTTGACACTGCACATATTGTCTGTCTGGTTCTCCATCTTTTCATCTGTTTTAACTCTAACTCTGTAATTTAAATATATATTTTATGGCTGTCTATGATTATACTTCAGGGTTGTTCCTTGCTCAGAATTGGCCTTTGGTGGACCACATAAAGCAGGGAAGGTGTGGGGGTCCCCCAGGAAGGTTTGAGGGTAAAAGACTTCAATTCCTGCATTCTGATACATTTTTAGCCACCGTCTTTATTTATGGCAAGGAAATCATAAAATTCTGGTGGCAGGTAACAATTCAAAATACAAAATATTATGGAATATTATTATATTCAGTAGTCCAGTAAGGGGGCTTTCACATCTGGGACATGGGCCGGATACGACCACACACAGCATGAACAGGCTTTATGGTCACTTTTTCCCCAAGAAGCACGTTTTGCTCCCACTGTGAAAAATGTCGGATTGACTTCCAGAGGCTACTGCTTTTACTGCTAAATTGAACAATAACACAATCATGTTATGGATACCAAACGTTGTGAAGTGTAACTTTTTCTATGTTCTATTGATCAGAAGTTATCAGTGATATTGAATATAGCCTACAGTGTAATGGACCACCACAGTTCATGCATAGGCTACATGTGAACTAATTGCAGCGTTTCACCTTCATAGTGTAAAACTAAACACGACGTGACGTACAGCAGAAAGACGGAGCAGAGCGACGCTGCTTGTTCAGGTTGTCATATGGCTACTCCTGTAGGCCCACACTTCACATCAGGTTAAAACCAACTGGACCAAAACACTGAATTAGACTATTTAACGCGACAACGAGACGTTTTTAACCGGTAATGAACTGTGTCAATGTAATACTGATGCCGTCAGACGGCCGCGAGGACAGACAGCAGTCGGAGCTCCGGCAAAGCTGCGCCCGAGCAAACGGAGATCCCGTTTGCAGGTGACGACTTGATTTTGACTGAACGTCCCAATTTGAGTAACCTCTGATTGGGTCGGTCGGCCCAATCTGACCGGCCCACATTAAAATAATGGTCCGGCCCCTCTGGCATTTGCCAGAATTGCCAGATGGCCAATCCGCCCCTGTCTTCTGGTATGAAAACAGACGAGAGACCAGCGGCGACTAGGCAGCGAGTGCATGCAAGAAATATTTTCCGACAGTGACAGTGATAGCGTACATATACATATACACATACATATATATATATATATATATATATATATATATATATATATATATATATATATACCATGGTCTGGGTGAATACTCGATTCTGATTGGCTGCTGGGTGTCCATAAAAAAGTGATATAGGACACCTAGTAAAGGTGTTCCGGTGAAACGCCTGTTTACCGTTAAAACAATAACTAAATCAATGCGCTACATTAAATCAAAAAGGAAATGTGGATCTGTTATTTCCAACTCGTCCTCTGATCACCACAGGATGGCGCTAACACACACGCTGCAGGAAGTAAGTTCTACTTCCCCTCTGGACTGACTTTGTTTCACAGAGAATCAGGGCTCTCAAGTTTTGAAGACAGGCAAGAGTGACATTCCTCCCCCCTTTTTCTGAATCAATATGCTGGAAATATCTTTATGTAAAGGGACACAAATTACAATTCAAATATAAAAACATAATGGAATATATTGCAGTAAGGCTCTCAGGTATTCTGTAGTGCTTTCAACTATTTATTCTTCTTTGGATCAACTTTCCTAATTGTATCTGAGTCAGCACACATGTAGCTTAGGCATCATTTACTCTGACCTTCTCTTTTGCATCTTTTGTTGGGGAAGTAACCTCCTTAAATGTGCATATGACAATTATTCACCTCAATTATACATTATTCATTTTAATGGATTAATAAACCCATCCATCCATCGTCGTCCGCTTATCCGTGGTCGGGTCGCGGGGGGAGCAGCTCCAGCAGGGGACCCCAAACTTCCCTTTCCCGAGCCACATTAACCAGCTCTGACTGGGGGATCCCGAGGCATTCCCAGGCCAGGTTGGAGATGTAATCCCTCCACCTAGTCCTGGGTCTTCCCCGAGGCCTCCTCCCAGCTGGACGTGCCTGGAACACCTCCCTAGGGAGGCGCCCAGGGAGCATCCTTACCAGATGCCCGAACCACCTCAACTGGCTCCTTTCGACGTGAAGGAGCAGCGGCTCTACTCCGAGCTCCTCACGGATGACTGAGCTTCTCACCCTATCTCTAAGGGAGACGCCAGCCACCCTCCTGAGGAAACCCATTTCGGCCGCTTGTACCCTGGATCTCGTTCTTTCGGTCATGACCCAACCTTCATGACCATAGGTGAGGCTAGGAACGAAAACTGACCGGTAGATCGAGAGCTTTGCCTTCCGGCTCAGCTTTCTTTTCGTCACAACGGTGCGATAAACTGAATGTAATACCGCCCCCGCTGCGCCGATTCTCCGACCAATCTCCCGCTCCATTGTCCCCTCACTCGCGAACAAGACCCCAAGGTACTTAAACTCCTTCACTTGGGGTAAGGACTCATTCCCTACCTGGAGAAGGCACTCCATCGGTTTCCTGCTGAGAACCATGGCCTCAGATTTAGAGGTGCTGATCCTCATCCCAGCCGCTTCACACTCGGCTGCAAACCGATCCAGTGAGTGCTGAAGGTCACAGGCCGATGATGCCATCAGGACCACATCATCTGCAAAGAGCAGCGATGAGATCCCCAGCCCACCGAACTGCAACCCCTCCCTACCACGACTACGCCTCGATATCCTGTCCATAAATACTACGAACAGGATTGGTGACAAAGCGCAGCCCTGGCGGAGGCCAACCCTCACCTGGAACGTGTCCGACTTACTGCCGAGAACCCGGACACAGCTCTCGCTTTGGTCATACAGAGATTGGATGGCCCTGAGAAGGGACCCCCTCACCCCATACTCCCGCAGCACCTCCCACAAAGTCTCCCAGGGGACCCGGTCATATGCCTTCTCCAGATCCACAAAACACATGTAGACTGGATGGGCATACTCCCAGGTTCCCTCCAGGATCCTTGCTAGAGTAAAGAGCTGATCCGTTGTCCACGCCCAGGACGGAATCCGCATTGTTCCTCTTCAACCTGAGGTTCGACTATCGGCCGAACCCTCCTTTCCAGCACCTTGGAGTAGACTTTACCAGGGAGGCTGAGAAGTGTGATACCCCTGTAATTGGTACACACCCTCTGGTCCCCCTTTTTGAAGAGGGGAACCACCACCCCGGTCTGCCACTCCTTTGGCACTGTCCCAGACTTCCACGCAATGTTGAGTAGGCGTGTCAACCAAGACAGCCCCTCCACACCCAGAGCTTTCAACATTTCTGGACGGATCTCATCAATCCCTGGGGCTTTGCCACTGTGGAGTTGTTTGACTACCTCAGTGACCTCCACCAGGGAAATTGACGACAATCCCCCGTCATCCTCCAGTTCTGCCTCTAACAAAGAGTGCGCATCAGCTGGATTTAGGAGTTCCTCAAAGTGCTCCTTCCACCGCCCTATTACCTCCTCAGTTGAGGTCAACAACGTCCCATCCTTACTGTACACAGCTTGGATGGTTCCCCGCTTCCCCCTTCTGAGGTGGCGGACGGTTTTCCAGAAGCGCCTTGGTGCCGACCGAAAGTCCGTCTCCATGTCTTCTCCGAACTTCTCCCACACCCGCTGCTTTGCCTCTTTCACGGCAGAGGCTGCAGTCCTTCGGGCCCTTCGGTACCTTGCAACTACCTCCGGAGTCCTCTGGGATAACATATCCCGGAAAGACTCCTTCTTCAGTCGGACGGCTTCCCTGACCACCGGTGTCCACCACGGTGTTCGAGGGTTACCGCCCCTTGAGGCACCTAAGACCCTAAGACCACAGCTCCCTGCCGCAGCTTCAGCAATGGAAACTTTGAACATTGTCCACTCAGGTTCAATGCCCCCAGCCTCCACAGGGATGCACGAAAAGCTCCGCCGTAGGTGTGAGTTGAAGGTCTGTCGGACAGGAGCTTCCTCCAGACGTTCCCAATTTACCCGCACCACCCGTTTGGGCTTACCAGGTCTGTCCAGAGTCTTCCCCCACCCCCTGACCCAACTCACCACCAGATGGTGATCAGTTGACAGCTCCGCCCCTCTCTTCACCCGAGTGTCCAAAACATACGGCCTCAGATCAGATGAAACGATTATAAAATCGATCATTGACCTTCGGCCTAGGGTGCTCTGGTACCAAGTACACTTATGAGCATCCCTATGTTCGAACATGGTGTTTGTTATAGACAATCCATGACTAGCACAGAAGTCCAATAACAGACAACCACTCTGGTTTAGATCAGGGAGGCCGTTCCTCCCAATCACGCCTACCCTGAACTTTAATATTTCAGATGTGTTTGAGCAAGATTTCTCATGTCCAAAACTTTTGCACATTCAAAATATAACTCATCCCATGCTCTCTGAGATTTGGAGGAGTCGTGATATATTGTGAAAAATAAAGTGATAATAGGATATTACAAGAATACAGTCACAATATTTCAGAAAATAATCCACCTGCACAATAGTCTGCTGTGCATTATGTGATATCTCTGCTGATACGGTAGACCTCAGACCTTCTGACTGACCATAGATCCCCGTCTGGGTCTCTGGTCTCTGAATGAGACAAAGTTTAGTGAAGTGGCTGAACGCTGCTGTACGTCGGAGGTGGAAAACAGAATTAACGGAGTTCAAACGCGTCACATCTGCCGCAGCATCTCCACAGCAGGCCGCGTCCATAAACCTGAAGCTGCAGCTTTTTACAGTGTGAGTGGACACTAAGCGACGTTTCATATTTGTCAGTCAACTTTTCAAAATGCATTCAGGGCTACACTCAAAACATTCGAGCCGAAGCCTCGGCAACATCAGCTGACGCAACGTCTGGTGTAGCCCCTTTCTTTTCTGATTGGCTGATAAGCGGCAGGCTGACTAAGACCTCCAGGGGAGACTCTTGATTCCTGCCGGTTCCATAGTGAGAGCGGCGCGGCCAGAGAAATTTTGGGCGCTGCGGCATTTTAAATATATTATAAATAGTTTTTCTGCGTGAGAAATACAATGTGTGGCGGGAGTGCGTGACAAAAGACCGAAATGAGTGACTGTCACGCTCAATGCGTGACAATCCCCACTGGACTGACTTTGTTTCACAGAGAATAACGTTAACTCACATCCCGTTCACTGTTCAGGTCGCTACTCCAGGCTGCGCCGCTGCAGCCGACAGTAACGTTACACATCGCGGATCAAATTGTTCTTAAACGTTGTTATATTGTTTCGGGGACAATGACATGGCTTGATAGCTAGCTTGTCTTGTTGTTTAACATACTGTCAAATTAGTTTTACTGATTGCCAACTGTACACAATGTTATTGACTTTGGATCTTGCTAGCATAGCGTTAGCCTTCTGGCTCGTAGCTGAGCTGAAGGATTCTATCAGCTGAGCGGACTATAAACATCTCCGGTTGCTAAGGGTGGCAAAGTCGTATCTAAGGTTTTCCTATTTCCTGGAGGAGTGAACAATGTTTGCATTGCATAAGAACCTGATGGATGGGAATGATTGTTCCAGGTATTAGTCAAACCGCCAGGCGTAACCAGGGAAAAACTTTAGATTTCGATTGTAAAACTAATTCAAATGTGAAATAAAGTTTTATAAATATGATATTTGGCAAGTGACCATGGTATAAGCGGGTTAATGCCCTTCGAGGTGTCCATTGTCAGGTATTAATGGACTTCGGCGTCGGACGGTTCACGCCTCGCCGTCGTCCATTAATACCTGACAATGGACACCTCCAAGGGCATTAACCCTTACGTATATATATATATATATATATATATATATATATATATATATACAGTACATATATTCTCATCGTTTACATTCACATTTAGTTTTCCTTCGCTTACTTTCTGGTGTTTATGTGTTACTAATTAATGTGTGGCTAATAATACATCATATGCTTACAAAACATTATTAAAATGAGCATTAGCTTCCTTAGCTCAGCCGTCCCAACAACAATCATCAACTGTCTTATACACCTTAGGACCTAAGGTATAGTCCCAAGATATATGACCTTAACATCAAGTCTTTTACTGTAAGATGTCAACAAGATTCAACAAGACATTTCCACCTGGCTATACCCAATGTTTACATCTGTTGTGGTATTTATGCAAATTAGCACATATGTAATTAGATTATGCACTTTGTTTGCCCATGTTAACAAACTATACATTTCTTGTTTGTCTTGATGTAAATAATCAACTTAGTGATTTTCCTGGTGATACGTAAAGGTTAACATGTTTACCCTATTCACATGAGAAAAAGAATGACTAGGCGTATGAATAGGCAATATTTGGGTCTTTTTGAAACTTTCCCCTAATGGGATTCTTCAGGGGTTTTTTTCCTTACTCAGGAGATACTGAGGATACAAAATCAGTTGAGTTTGCTTCTGTTGTAATTTGTTGAACCTTTTTTCATAAAACGACTGGACTATTAGGACCTAAGGTATAGTCACAAGATATATGATCAAAATCATAAAAATAACACATTTTATAGCTGGGGAGCTTGCTAGCCTTAGTGACAGTTGTGTTCTTTTTACCCAAAATGAACATCAATTCACTCCAACAATAGGGTAATAAGGGTATTCTCCTAATGTTAAAACAAATATGAAGGTGCTTGAGTGACATTTACCGTTATAGAATAAATAAGTCAGTGATTTGGTCTTCATAGCTCTGCTGGGTTATTTACTAGATAAAGAACAGAGTACCAGCCCACACAGTGACATCGTGGTGCCTTTGACTCAAATCAGATTTTTTTTAATTGGGGGTATCTGCAAAGATACTTAATGAATAAAGAACTTACAGTATATTTGGTATTTTTATCAGAAACTGCTTTATTAGCAGTAAGTAAGTGTAAACACAAGGGAATGTGAGTCTGTCTGTGTGTTGCTTTAACACAGAAACAGACGTAACGTTACGGCTAAAAACAAAGATGAACAAGGTAACGTCAAACATGAACGTTTGACTACTACTATGTACAGATATAAGTTTTATATAATCAAGTGTATGCATGCATAATGCATATACACATACGTACATAAAGTTACATGTAAACAGATCTATGAAGCTTATAAACAGTAAGACAACTAGTGTAAATGATCCAGTAGATGGCGCCAATGATCAATCAATGTTAGAGTTACAATTCATTCTTCCTACAGCACAGGTCACATCAGCTGATGATGTATTACTATTTCATTTATCATATTACTTTTATACTGTCAGTACTTTTAGAGCAACTTTTATAATGGAGGAAGGGCCTGGAACATGTATATGTTGATTGAATTGAAAGACATTTTAACCAGTTGGCTATAACATAGGCCTACTGTATACTGATTGACTTGAATTCACCCAATACATTTTTGGGGGAGGGGGGGGGGGGGCATGGAGACGACGCCTAGGTGCCTACGTACTTATCAACTACGACCACTGGCGACGGTGTAGTCAATCCACACGTTTCCACTCCGTTCAACCCTCCTGTTGTCCTCGGGTCAAATCTGACCCGTTTTCAAAGTTTGTTTTATATGAGAAAATATGGGATGTCGATAAACCGCCGACATTGTCAAAAAAACAAAACACAAACAAAACACAAAGACGGTCAAAACTGCAGAAAAAAAGCGTCAAAAACGTCAAAAGTAAGCACCCAAAACATTGAAAAAGTGACCAACACATTGGGGGAAAAATAACTAAAACAGGGACGTCACTAGGATTGGAAGACAGGGGGGGGCTTAGCCCCCAGGGTATTTGTAACTTGCATTTGCAAAGTCTTTGCACTCACATCTAGAGCTACAATTATGTCAACAACCAGTCAAGAAACCAAGATGTTAACAAGTAAAACGTGACAGACATATCCTCTTCTTCCATTTCTACTCTGTTAAAGAAACGTTACTGAAACGTTACTGTAATGTTAACTTTTAGACTCATCAAAGCTGCATGGGGGAGTTTACTGAGGCCAGACTTTGCTCCTGATGAGTTCTTCTATAAGCAATGACGTAAATGCTATCTGTCTGCTCATGGAAATGTATGATGAAGTAATAGCATACTATATCTAATTCCTCTCTATATAAGATAAGTTGTCCACAGAATGCTATTTAATTACACTAATTACTGTAACTGTGCTGTGGATTGCTTCAATCAGAGTGTCATTTAACTGTAGTTTGGCTCGCATACAGTTTAACACAAGAACCAGAATTTTAAGGTCATAGTGAAATTTGACAATACAGGTTTTAAAATACAGTATGTTTACTGTAAATAAACAGTAGTTTACTGGCGAAGCTGCTGCCAGTATATTACTGTAAATTTACAGTAACATTTTTTACAGTGATATGTGCTGTGTGTAGGATTGTTTTCATGTTAGTCTCACATGTGTATCTGTGGGCATTTGCTCATCGTTAGCCTACATTTAGGGAACATCTACGTATTCATTTAATTTATCACAGCCAATGAATGCAGAAAGTTAAATTGGTATCATATATAGCATATGTACTAAATATATTGAAATAATTTAGTTTAGGCTATGCATAGTGCTTAGACCTGCCAACAAATGGTTATTGTAAGAAGAAAACCAAACAATCCTTAGACCTGTAGACCACTACTGACCTCAATCACACCGGCTCCCTCAGAATCAACCGGCCTGCCAATCTCCTGCTTCTCTTTCTCTCTGCTAAAATATCTTCCAACATCCATCTCATCTGCTCAGTGAATGGAAGGATACAACGGTAATAGCATTAACAGGGACCCTATGACATTTAGTTTTCAGTGACAACAACATTCTATGGGGATTGATATTGTTTTAGAATATGCCTATTATAGAGATAGGTTTTATTATTGGCAGAGAATAAAGAGTTGTGATTAGCTAAGTTAACCAGTTCTTGTATTTTTTTGTTCACTCTGAGACTACAGTTTTCCATAGCAAACCAAAATATCCCCTTTCCTTTACCTCAAGAAAACGGAGCTAAAGGTAAGCAGGTAATTAAAAAGAACTTACAATTTCACTCTGTATCACTTTGTAACCAATGTTCCTTCACCATTAGCGGGTGTGTCGGTGTGTGTGGGCGGGGGGGGTGCATAGCGAGTTCAGACCAAAGAGTAACGACGAGACCAGATGAATCCTCCAGTTACTTGCAATTGTACACAGAGACCCAGTACACAGAGACCCAGTACACACAGAGAACCAGTACACACAGACCCAGTACACACAGAGAACCAGTACACACAGACCCAGTACACAGAGACCCAGTACACACACAGACCTAGTACAAACGGACCCAGTACACACGGACCCAGTACACACAAAGATCCAGTACACACAAAGATCCAGTACACAGAGACCCAATACACACAAAGACCCAGTACACACAGACCCAGTACATTAGGGGGCCCCCAAGCTAAAAGTTCAGCCAACTCAGCCTCAATATATTCAGGGAGAAACATAATGACCGGTCTTTACTTGTAGCCACTAGCAAGTAGCCACTAGGGGGCCCTGCAGCTACTAGGGGGGCCTACAGCCACTAGGGGGGCCTGCAGCCACTAGGGGGCCCCTGCAGCCACTAGGGGGCCCCACAGCCACTAGGGGCCCCTGCAGCCACTAGGGGCACCTGCAGCTACTAGGGGGGCCTGCAGCTACTAGGGGGGCCTACAGCCACTAGGGGGGCCTGCAGCCACTAGGGGGCCCCTGCAGCCACTAGGGGGCCCCACAGCCACTAGGGGCCCCTGCAGCCACTAGGGGCCCCTGCAGCTACTAGGGGGGCCTGCAGCCACTAGGGGCCCCTGCAGCCACTAGGGGGCACCTGCAGCCACTAGGGGCCCCTTCAGCCACTAGGTGGCCCCACAGCCACTAGGTGCCCCTGCAGCCACTAGGGGGCCTGCAGCCACTAGGGGGCCCTGCAGCCACTAGGGGGCCCCACAGCCACTAGGGGCCCTGCAGCCACTAGAGGGCCCCACAGCCACTAGGGGCCCCTGCAGCCACTAGGGGCCCCTGCAGCTACTAGGGGGGCCTGCAGCCACTAGGGGCCCCTGCAGCCACTAGGGGGCACCTGCAGCCACTAGGGGCCCCTTCAGCCACTAGGTGGCCCCACAGCCACTAGGTGCCCCTGCAGCCACTAGGGGGCCCTGCAGCCACTAGGGGGCCCTGCAGCCACAAGTAGCGAGTAGCCCAGTGGATTTTGGGTTAAAAGAAACACTTAGTGAAAGAAGAGGACCACTCTGTAGTTTAACAGTTTATTTAGACTCAGAGAAAATTATTGTTTGGTTACATGAAACTCAAGAAACAATGTGATCATCAGAGACAGATTTAACATAATAGAACCATCAGATATTCACCAAAACTTTAAGAGGAAGAAAAAATAACAACAACTTCAGTAAATAAGAAATGGTAATCATTCATGTTACAGGATTACATCCTCAGTTTAATATCTGATGTCACGTCTCTCCCCCCAGGTTTGTTTCCTACATTTCCCAGAATGCCATTCAATAATCCCAGAGGACACACAGTATGTCAACGTCACACCACTGCAAACAAAGTGAGTAAATGAATAAAACACATCTTAACTTAAGTCAGAGTATTAATCCTACACTGTTAAAATGTTTAGTAAAAGATCTATATTACAACTTTTTTACTTGAAATATTACGACTTTTTAAATTGAAATATTACTTTTGTACCTGAAATATTATGATTTTTTACTTGAAATAATACGATTGTTTTACTTGAAATATTTACTCTCAGATTTAAATTCCTACATTTCCCAGAATGCCATTCAATAATCCCAGAGGACACACAGTATGTCAACGTCACACCACTGCAAACAAAGTGAGTAAATGAATAAAACACATCTTAACTTAAGTCAGAGTATTAATATGAAGATTACGAATTAGTTTTTTTACTTGAAATATTAACTTTGAGATAAAGTAATCTCAACAACATTATTACTTAAGTACAGTACTTGAGTAAATGTACTTAGTTACATTCTGCTGGTTTTTACTTGGAACAGATGAAGTTAAACTTGTGGTCATCGTCGATCTTTTTGACCCACGTTCCATCTCTGTCCATGGCTCCAGACATGTTGCAGTCGTCCACAGGCTCGCCGCGGCCCCAGTTCTTGTAGTCGACCGTCTGGTCACTGACCCAGAACCAGAAGTCCAGAGTGCAGGTGTAGCGCAGTCCCAGCCACACGTAGGGAGTGGAGGCCATCTTGGCTCTCTCCTGGACCCAGCGCTGCTCGTCCTCGTTGGTGATGGAGACAAGGTCGCGATAGTGATCTCTGCAGTAGTATAACGCGTCCTCCCAGATCATGCTCTGGTTGATCAGGATCACAGAATCTGTCAGGGGAGAAGGGGAGTCAACCAGGGGCGGAGTCAGTCAGGGGCGGAGTCAGTCAGGGACGGAGCCAATCAGGGGCGGAGTCAACCAGGGGCGGAGTCAATCAGGGGCGGAGTCAGTCAGGGGCGGAGCCAATAAGTGTTGGAGTTAACTTGTGTTTGAGCCAATAGGCCCTTTTCACGATGACGTCATCTAACTTCCGCCTTTCCGCGTAGCAGGTTAACTTCACTTCCGTTCGCCCGTAACCTGAGACTTCTCAACGAAAATACAACTGTTGACCACTAACTAGCAAGCTAGCTACTTGAAGAAATTCCAAAAGGTACGTTTAAGTTAAATTAGTAAAGTTAAGAGTAATAATGTTTACGTATATGCAATGGTTTGTAACTTGCTAACGTTATTGTTAATTCATAATTGTTCACTGCCTTAGGAAAAGTGGGCTAACGTTAGCTAGCAACAACTTAGTACCAGATACCGATAACGTTAAAAGGTAGCGTTACATTGCTGCCTGGCTGTAATGTAACAAGTTTACTTAGCTAGCTATCTAACCCTTTGTTAGGCAGTTAGTTTATTCATGAATGTATAGTAACTCACCTATTCAAATACTGTTGTGCATGATAGCTAGATAAATATTGATTCCTGGTCAAAGCTGAATGTTAATTTAGCTGTTTCTTTTCTCCCGGTGTCTGTATCGCAACAGTATCCCATCCAACACCGAAGCATGGCACAATCTTCGAGAAGATGCTATTGCAGTGTACCATTTTGTTCAAACAACAAACAGAAATTCCCGTATCTGAGTTTTCACGATTTCCCTGTTGATGGAGAAATACGTGCCCGTTGGGTGAGGGCGATCAGGAGAGATGAGGGACCAAGTTTTAAGATTCTTCGTGGGAGCACCTTTGTTTGCAGTCAGCACTTTCCCCCTGAGGATAGATACACATCGGCCAGTGGACGGATCCGTATTAAACAGGGATCAGTGCCGTCTAGATTCCACTGGAATGATTGGGGTAAGGATAGGTAGACAGTGTTAATCGTAATACTACTGTAATCCAATAATATATTACTTGTACAAAATGTTTAATAATTTAATCCTGATGCAATTTAGCTGCTACATTTTGTCATTTTAGGGACTGAAAAGTGATTACCAAAATGTATCATTACAAGCGTATGGTTAATTTCACACATATAGGAGGCGGCTCACAAGCTCGGGAGTCAGTTTACCAGCGAGCAAGAAAGCGTCTTGGTGTTGCTGTCCTGGATGATTCTGATCATGAGATGCCTGACAGCACAGAGGGTGCTTTGCCTGCAGTGACAAACGATCACGACTATGCCTGCCGTCCTTCTCCTGGTTAGTATTACAAATAAGAGTAACCATGTATCTGTTTGGCAAAAAAAGTAAAAGTATATGGCAGTTAAGTAAAAATACTATTTTATACTACGATTTGGAGTAACTGGTCTCTCTGTGAAAAGACTTGGCGTTTTAAACCTCATCCATCTTAGAAGCTTCTTCAGTTTTATTTATTGAAAATGGGATGGGATAGATGAGTAATAACTAACCTACCAACATATATGCTTTTTCTTCCCCTTAAGGTAAACTGGACAGTGCTACTCAAAGAATTCGAGAGTTGGAGCTGCAAGTGTTGTCCCTAGAAATTGAGATCCAGCACCTGACAGTTAAGAAGCAGCATCCACTCCTTTTTAATTTTTGTGTCACAGATGAGGACTATCGCTACTACACACGATTCAGCTCAAAGGAGGTCTTCACTGTGTTTTGGGATTCTGTTTATCCCTCTGCTTCACGGCTTGTATACTGGTCTAAGGCACAGCAAACGGCACATGTGACACCTAGCCCTCACCGAAAACTTCCACTTATTGATGAACTGTTTATGTTTCTGTGTCGTGTTGCAGCTGGGCTTCAGGAGAAAACCTTGTCTACCATCTTTGAGGTCAGCCTGTCCACAGTTAGCCGCATCATTTTAACATGGACTAGCTACCTTTACCAGGTTCTTGGCTCACTGCCGGTGTGGATGACAAGAGAGCAGGTGCAGGCCACAATGCCTGATAAGTTCAAGCTCTACTGCCCTCAGGTGAGAGTTATAATAGACTGCACCGAGATCCGCTGTGAAACACCATCCTCCCTCTCACTACAGTCAGAAACCTTTTCGAGCTACAAAAATCACACCACCTTTAAAGGGCTGATTGGTGTAGCTCCATGTGGTGTTATCACATTTGTATCAAAGCTCTACACAGGCTCCATCTCCGACATGGAAATAACACGGAAATGTCAGATCTTGCATTTACTTCAGCCCGGAGATGAATTAATGGCTGACAAGGGTTTCCTGATCGAGAGGATGTTGTCAGAAGTGGGGGCAACACTCGTCATCCCTCCACTGAAAAAATGTCCTCAGCTCAGCAGGGAGGACACCCTTAAGACCCAGGCCATCGCCCGGCTGAGGATTTTAGTCGAGAGGGCCATACGGAGGGTGAAGGAGTACCATATCTGGGATGTGCTTGTTCCTCTTTCCACAGTGGGTTCAGTGAATCAGCTGTGGGCCATCTGCTGCCTCATGTCGAACTATCAGGGACCTCTTGACATTAAAGGAGACAAACCAGTCTGATGTTTTTGTCAACTGGAAGTTGTATATTTCCCGAGTAAGCTAGATGGGCTGTAAATAGAAGTACTTTTATATTACTGTATTGTATGTACAAAAAAATGTAAATATGAATTAACTTTGTTGGTAATTTAATTGATCTGTTATACTGTATGTTTTTGTTAAGGGTAATAACTTTTTCATAGCTATTAATGAACCTAATGTGATATATTGTAAAAATATCCAACTATTAACCATGTTATGTGCTTATGTGTCATGGCACTGATGGAACTATTAAATATATGTTTGCAAGCAACTGCTTCCAATCCTTTTTGATTTTGGTAAGAACATTTACAACATCGCAATCCTTTTCAAAATTTGTATTTCAATACATAGATATACAGTATAACACAATTAAGTTAATTTGCAGTTAAAGAAAAACATGTCGACATTTACATCACAATCCTTTTCAAAATGTGTTTCAGTACATAGGAGATATACAGTATATGACATGTTAATTTGCAGTTAAAGAAAAAAATGTCAAAGGTTCACCTTCCACATTTACCTTAACACTATTTACACATAAAATTCTGCCTTATGTTTTATAACTTAAGAAGACATCCATGTAGATGTTATAATAGAAATGATCAAGCTTCTGTCGCATTGAGTGGATAATCTCCTCATCCCTAAAGATTCTCTCAACTGTGAAGTCAGTGCGGGTATCTGTAATGAAGTCACACCACTGAAGTCCGCTTAAGGCGAGTTGGCCTTGAACCTGATGGTAGTATTTGTGGCTCTTCTTAAGGCAGGCCTGGCCTTTAACTGTGATCAGGTGTTTAACTTGGGTAACATCTTCAACATCGCAACTCTTAACCTCAGCAAGACCAAATGGTGGTGCTTCTGTTGGGCAGAAGACTTTAGCATCCGGGCTGGCTGCAAGGTGAGGTGAATCAGGGTGGATGATGACCCCGCATTGTTTCAGAGAGACATCACAAAAATCAGAATATTGCCTCAGTATCTCAGGTTCCAGATCCAACCCTCTTCTCATAGCAGCTGTCTGAGGAGTTCCTCTCAGAATGCGGGTTGCCAAAGCCTTGGCAGACAACTCCCCACGAACATGGCATATTTCACGGAATCTGCTGGCTGTCAGTCGGGGTTTGCGTACCTGGCTCCACAGCTGGCATTCTGACTGCATTCTTGTTTCTGCTTCAATAGCAGCAG
Source organism: Gymnocephalus cernua (assembly GCA_023631565.1). Lineage (NCBI taxonomy): Eukaryota > Metazoa > Chordata > Actinopteri > Perciformes > Percidae > Gymnocephalus > Gymnocephalus cernua. The sequence continues at coordinate 2,192,874 of CM042432.1, forward strand.
ACATCTCCTCTGACACAATCAGGCTGTCCAAATGACATTGTTGTATGTAGTTGGGCTCAAAATCAATGGGAAATTTAAAGTTGTAACCTTCAATAGGCAACTGAGGAAACTCACTGGCACCAGGGTGTTTAATAACATCTCTACTTAATTCTAGAGGGCACTGGTAAGAAAGCACAGACCCAAATGGCACAGGGCCAAATTTAGAGTCCACCAAATTAAGTCCCTCAAGCCCGTGCAGCAATTTGCAAATCCCTGGTTGTGGACGGATGTCTTTCAGTTTCTCAGCACTGGCCATGACGTGAGGATCCGGAATAGGCCCTGGCATGAAAGTGAGATATGTCAAGTTTAGATTTCATTAAATGCCACCTTATCTTTTTCACTAAAAAAGACAACCACACTCATCCAGTCTCGTACATGCTTCTAATACAAATAAAAAAATATCCACTGAAAGTCTATATAAAAAGTAACAAATAATAATCACTTTTATGTTTGTGTTATTTTAGAAATGCACTAAAGTCTTTGTGCTCTAGTACAGGCGGGGCTCATTCAGACTCACCATCATAGGCTCGGTACAGTGTGCACTTCACACCAGCTCTGACACTTGTTTTTTTCTTAGCCGCTGGTTTACAAACCGCCATATCATTGGTGGCCTCTGGTACAATTCCCTGTGATATAATAATGATGAACAATACATTGTCAAAAGTCAATACAAACTGCAAAGTTCTGCATCAGTGTAACAAATAATATCTGACCTGTGTCCTAGGCCGGTGCCAGGTCTGCAGTGCGCTGGTGCATGACAGAGGCAATGGCACTGTCTTAAAGCCCATGGTAACATAGTGAGCACTTTGAAAAAGAAGTGCTACTATGTGATTGCATAGTGCTTTCCCAGCAGAGCAGGAACATGACATGTGATTGAGTACCACAGGAACCTCTGCAGAGTCTAGTGTAACCTGTTCATAGAGACATAACAATTAGTGCTGTACTTACAAAACATTTTTTCTGCGTTTCATTATAAACTACTGTACACAATTTTCAAAACCCAATTTCTTTTTTTAATTAAGAAAAATTGGCTGTTCTGAAACCTTTGACAAGTAGTGCCAACACTTATCGAAAATTTGAACATTTTGAGTTATCACAGAATCTTTCCCAGTCTTTATTGCCGTCAACAACCCACATCGGTTTGTAAGAATTTCGTTGTGTATTAAGTTTAATGATACAAAAATCAGAGCTCAGACTGAGAAACAAACTGATCCACAGTGGAACTTTGTGGAATCATTCTTATTAAATCTGCAACCGCAGCAAAACACAACAAAAAGAAAACTTATCTATCTTAACCTATCTTATCATAATGTTAGAGAACTGTTTATCTGAGAAACCTGAAGCCGATGAGCCTCCTCGTTTTTCTTCATGGACCTGTAACATCGCCCTCTCACTGTCACCTCACCGTTAACTACACTTGAGACTGTTTCAATACAGTGATTGGGAGAAAGGGCGCAGCATTAGCCATTAATACATTACTGACTCTTATCTTACGGTCGATACTCTGTAGGAAACAGCAGTAATATTAGAGGCTGCAAAACAGAAACTCGTCAGCTCATAACCTTCGCTAGCATAGGGCTAATTTAAGCTAAATAAAGATAAACACGTACCTTCATAATCAAACAGGTAACCTTCAATGAAGAACTTGTAGCCTTTATCAAGCTTCGATCTTGAAGTAAGGGACCACTTGTCAGCAAGTCGTTCTACGTCGTTAAGTCGTATTGGTGGCAGATGTGAAAGGGACTGGGTGAACTCCATAATGATGTGCTACTAGCTAAGCGTTCCACTGCGACACCGGATGTAAACATAACCTGCATCGCGGCAGAACGGAAGTTGTCTGACGTCACGTGAAAAGGGCCTATTAGGGGACGAGTCAAAAAGGGGCGGAGCCAATCAGACGTGAGGCCAATTAGCCAAGGGCGGAGCCAATTAGCACGAGGCAGGGCCAATCAGTCAGGGGCGGAGTCAATTAGTGTCAGAGCCAATCATGGGCAGAGCCCACAAAACACAGGACAGTTTAAATAACAGCTGTAACATTTGTTTTAAATGTAACAAGCAGTTTGTTGTATTTCAGCAGAATACTGAGAACACTTTATCTGTTTATTTATCGTGAGTTATATCATTATCAAGATATTCAACGATGAAGCTCATACTGTGCGGCCATAATTCTTATAATAAACTAATAAATAAATTAAATCATTAAACAGATGTAGATGTTCAGTACCGTTAGATAAACCGTCTGATAAACTCACCCTCGTAGCAGAAGAAGGGTTTTCTTTTATCACAGTCATCAGAGCTCCATTTTCCATTTGATGTAGTCATAGCACATTTCTTCTTAGGTTCTTCACCCTTAGGTTCTCCTCCCTTATGTTCTTCACCCTTATGTTCTTCACCCTTAGGTTCTCCTCCCTTATGTTCTTCACCCTTATGTTCTTCACCCTTAGGTTCTCCTCCCTTATGTTCTTCACCCTTATGTTCTTCACCCTTAGGTTCTCCTCCCTTATGTTCTTCTCCCTTATGTTCTTCACCCTTAGGTTCTTCACCCTTAGGTTCTCCTCCCTTATGCTCTTCTCCCTTATGTTCTTCACCCTTAGGTTCTCCTCCCTTATGCTCTTCTCCCTTATGTTCTTCACCCTTAGGTTCTTCACCCTTAGGTTCTCCTCCCTTATGTTCTCCTCCCTTATGTTCTTCTCCCTTATGTTCTTCACCCTTAGGTTCTTCACCCTTAGGTTCTCCTCCCTTATGTTCTTCACCCTTAGGTTCTTCACCCTTAGGTTCTCCTCCCTTATGTTCTTCTCCCTTATGTTCTTCACCCTTAGGTTCTTCACCCTTAGGTTCTCCTCCCTTATGTTCTCCTCCCTTATGTTCTTCTCCCTTATGTTCTTCACCCTTAGGTTCTTCTCCCTTATGTTCTTCTCCCTTATGTTCTTCACCCTTATGTTCTTCTCCCTTATGTTCTTCACCCTTATGTTCTTCTCCCTTATGTTCTTCTCCCTTATGTTCTTCACCCTTAGCTTCTTCTCCCTTATGTTCTTCTCCCTCAGGTTCTTCATTCCAGAGTCTGAAAGCGAAACTGCTCCCATCTGACCAACTCCAGCAGTCTTTGAAAAGGCCGATCCAGAAAGGTCTCTGGTTCCAGGGCTGGTTTGCATAATTTGGGTTCTGTGTCTTGAAGTCTTCTAGCTGTTTTACTCCACTGATCAGGTCAGTGAAATGTTTTCTACAGAAGCTCTGTGCATCTAGCCAAGTCGCATTAAAGCCACTGAAATAAAATGTTACATTGACTTTCCTGTATTCTGTGGAACACACAAACAATATATAAAATCATAAATCATAAAAAAGAATTATTCTTTTTTCAAAACAATAATTTGATATCAATTCAGAGACTTTCCTCCCCCTGAAAAACTCCCCCATAAGTGGTTAGTTCCAGCATCATTCTGACCTATATTTATGTTTGTAGTGGCAGCGCCCTCTAGTGGTCGTAGTAGTTCTGACGGGAGCAGAGCAGGAAGTAAGGTGAGTGTAAGTATAAGAGCGCCAAATGTCCTGGTAAGGAGAAAGGTTGGGGGGGGGAGGGTTTAGATATGAGGACGGAAAACTCTCCTGTGGGTCAAATTAGAGGGCGGGGGGGGGGGGGGGGGGGGGAGAGACTGGGAAAGTCAGAACTACTACGGCCACTAGAGGGCGCCACCAGTACAAACTTGAATATAGGTCAGAATGATGCTGGAACAAACCACTTATGGGGGAGATCTTTAGGGAGAACATACTCTATGAGACACATATTCTCACCGTCATAGCAGATAAATTCATAGCTGTTAGTACAAGAGTCATCATCCCATGTGCCATTCTTCATCCTCACACAGATCTCATGATTGCCTTTATTATCCGGCTGTCCTTGAGACCATTCGCTCTCACTCTCGTTGAACTTCACCCCTGGCTGAGACCAGTGCCAGTCTCGCTGCAGCCCAATCCAGGCTCCGCCTGGATACTGCGTTGCAGTCACGGCGTCATGGAGTCTCTGCATGTCTACCTGGTTAGACACTGTGGCCAGGTCAGTGTAGTTCTCTCTGCAATACTTCTGTGCTTCTGTCCAGGTCATACTCTCTCTGATGAAGTGGTAGTCACACAGCTGACCCCCAGCGGAGGAACACTGACCTGAGAACAGAGAAGAAACTGCAGCGATGGAGCTGAGAGCTAGACAAGCATCTGTTCATGAAAAGGTAACTTTGTTTTGTTTTTAAACCTGGACTCTATTTTCCCATCTTGTTGTGCAGTGACTCATGTTGAAGAGTAAGAATAAGTCGGCATCACAAACATCCTTTTTTGAAATATAAAAACAAATTGCGTTAGCTAAACCCTCCAGACTCCATGTAAATAATCAGTAATTTAAGCATCCCAACACACACTTCATTCAAAGTGGACAGAAACTAAATGAAATTATCAAAGTCCGTCTTGGTTCATCTTTCCAGTGTTCCAACAATCACCACTCTGGTCTGGTTGAAATAAACCCTTAATTCACCCATTTACATGTGGAGATATGCTGGCTCTATACACGCTAAAAGTCCTGATTATTTACATGGAGTCTGGCTCTATACACGCTAAAAGTAGTGATTATTTACATGGAGTCTGGCTCTATATGCGCTAAAAGTCCTGATTATTTACATGGAGTCTGGCTCTATACACGCTAAAAGTCCTGATTATTTACATGGAGTCTGGCTCTATACACGCTAAAAGTCCTGATTATTTACATGGAGTCTGGCTCTATACGCGCTAAAAGTAGTGATTATTTACATGGAGTCTGGCTCTATACACGCTAAAAGTAGTGATTATTTACATGGAGTCTGGCTCTATACACGCTAAAAGTAGTGATTATTTACATGGAGTCTGGCTCTATACGCGCTAAAAGTAGTGATTATTTACATGGAGTCTGGCTCTATACACGCTAAAAGTAGTGATTATTTACATGGAGTCTGGCTCTATATGCGCTAAAAGTCCTGATTATTTACATGGAGTCTGGCTCTATACACGCTAAAAGTCCTGATTATTTACATGGAGTCTGGCTCTATACACGCTAAAAGTCCTGATTATTTACATGGAGTCTGGCTCTATACGCGCTAAAAGTAGTGATTATTTACATGGAGTCTGGCTCTATACACGCTAAAAGTAGTGATTATTTACATGGAGTCTGGCTCTATACACGCTAAAAGTAGTGATTATTTACATGGAGTCTGGCTCTATACGCGCTAAAAGTAGTGATTATTTACATGGAGTCTGGCTCTATACACGCTAAAAGTAGTGATTATTTACATGGAGTCTGGCTCTATACACGCTAAAAGTAGTGATTATTTACATGGAGTCTGGCTCTATACGCGCTAAAAGTAGTGATTATTTACATGGAGTCTGGCTCTATACACGCTAAAAGTAGTGATTATTTACATGGAGTCTGGCTCTATACGCGCTAAAAGTAGTGATTATTTACATGGAGTCTGGCTCTATACACGCTAAAAGTAGTGATTATTTACATGGAGTCTGGCTCTATACACGCTAAAAGTAGTGATTATTTACATGGAGTCTGGCTCTATACACGCTAAAAGTAGTGATTATTTACATGGAGTCTGGCTCTATACATGCTAAAAGTACTGATTATTTACATGGAGTCTGGCTCTATACACGCTAAAAGTAGTGATTATTTACATGGAGTCTGGCTCTATACACGCTAAAAGTAGTGATTATTTACATGGAGTCTGGCTCTATACACGCTAAAAGTAGTGATTATTTACATGGAGTCTGGCTCTATACACGCTAAAAGTCCTGATTATTTACATGGAGTCTGGCTCTATACACGCTAAAAGTAGTGATTATTTACATGGAGTCTGGCTCTATACACGCTAAAAGTAGTGATTATTTACATGGAGTCTGGCTCTATACACGCTAAAAGTCCTGATTATTTACATGGAGTCTGGCTCTATACACACTAAAAGTAGTGATTATTTACATGGAGTCTTGCTCTATACACACTAAAAGTAGTGATTATTTACATGGAGTCTGGCTCTATACACACTAAAAGTCCTGATTATTTACATGGAGTCTGGCTCTATACACGCTAAAAGTCCTGATTATTTACATGGAGTCTGTCTCTATACATGCTAAAAGTCCTGATTATTTACATGGAGTCTGGCTCTATACACGCTAAAAGTACTGATTATTTACATGGAGTCTGGCTCTATACACACTAAAAGTAGTGATTATTTACATGGAGTCTGGCTCTATACACGCTAAAAATAGTGATTATTTACATGGAGTCTGGCTCTATACACGCTAAAAGTCCTGATTATTTACATGGAGTCTGGCTCTATACACGCTAAAAGTCCTGATTATTTACATGGAGTCTGGCTCTATACACGCTAAAAGTCCTGATTATTTACATGGAGTCTGGCTCTATACACACTAAAAGTAGTGATTATTTACATGGAGTCTGGCTCTATACACGCTAAAAGTAGTGATTATTTACATGGAGTCTGGCTCTATACACGCTAAAAGTAGTGATTATTTACATGGAGTCTGGCTCTATACACGCTAAAAGTAGTGATTATTTACATGGAGTCTGGCTCTATACACGCTAAAAGTAGTGATTATTTACATGGAGTCTGGCTCTATACGCGCTAAAAGTAGTGATTATTTACATGGAGTCTGGCTCTATACACACTAAAAGTAGTGATTATTTACATGGAGTCTGGCTCTATACACGCTAAAAGTCCTGATTATTTACATGGAGTCTGGCTCTATACACGCTAAAAGTCCTGCTTATTTACATAGAGTCTGGTGGGTTGGTGAGCATATTGTTAATTGAAATGTGACTTGGAGTTGATGAGGAGCGATCTGTCCAGATGATCCACTTACCCATCACAATGACCACTAACAGACTCCACTGCATCTTCGCCCTGCTAGATGATAATAAACAGTTATTTTTGGTATGAAATCAGGATCATTTTACACGATTACTCACTGACTTTTGGAAAAGATGTTGCATTTATTGAAGTTACAACACACACACACACACATACAGACACACTCACACAGACACAGAC
>CM042432.1:2202500-2230000 GCA_023631565.1 Gymnocephalus cernua
ATCCATGTTATTTTGTATTAAAATGTGGTTGAAAGAAACCCAAATTTCTGATATATAAACTTCATGAAAATGGGTCAAATTAGACCCCGGGGAAAACAGGAGGGTTAAATAAATCTCTTTCAAGGTATTATTACCCAAACTTGTGTTACAAAGATTTAAACTTGATGTGTGATTTTTGTGGACTAGAAGAAGAAGAGAGTATTTCAGGTCATAGGTCACAGTATCTAGACAGGAACAAGAAGAACATTTACATCACGGGGGTCTAACTCAGTTTCTCTAAGCGCCACACCGGGCCAGACATGGAGATGTTATTACAGTCTGATTGATAGACGACATCAACAAATGACACAACTGGAGCTACATGTGTAAAACTCTTTACTCCAGTCTGCACAGAGCAGTTCAACACACTTATACTATCATTTACACATTTATACTATCACTTACACACTTATACTATCACTTACGCATTTATACGATCACTTACACATTTATACTATCACTTACACATTTATACTATCACTTACGCATTTATACGATCACTTACACATTTATACTATCACTTACACATTTATACTATCACTTACACGCTTATTCTATCACTTACACATTTATACTATCACTTACACATTTATACTATCACTTACACACTTATACTGTCACTTACACACTTATACTGTCACTTACACATTTATACTATCACTTACACATTTATACTATCACTTACACCTTTATTCTATCAGTTACACATTTATACTATCACTTACACACTTATACTATCACTTACACATTTATACTATCACTTACACCTTTATTCTATCAGTTACACATTTATACTATCACTTACACATTTATACTATCACTTACACCTTTATTCTATCACTTACACATTTATACTATCACTTACACCTTTATTCTATCAGTTCCACATTTATACTATCACTTACACACTTATACTATCACTTACACATTTATACTATCACTTACACCTTTATTCTATCAGTTACACATTTATACTATCACTTACACATTTATACTATCACTTACACACTTATACTATCATTTACACATGTATACTATCACTTACACACTTATACTATCACTTACACACTTATAATATCACTTACACACGTATACTATCACTTACACACTTACAGACTTATACTATCACTTACACACTTACAAACTTACACTAACACTTACACACTTATACTATCACTTACACATTTATACTATCACTTACACATTTATACTATCACTTACACACTTATGCTATCACTAACACATTTATACTATCAATTACACATTTATACTATCACTTACACATTTATACTATCACTTACACACTTATACTATCACTTACACATTTATACTATCACTTACACACTTATACTATCACTTACGCATTTATACTATCACTTACACATTTATACTATCACTTACACATTTATACTATCACTTACGCATTTATACGATCACTTACACATTTATACTATCACTTACACATTTATACTATCACTTACACACTTATTCTATCACTTACACATTTATACTATCACTTACACATTTATACTATCACTTACACACTTATACTGTCACTTACACACTTATACTGTCACTTACACATTTATACTATCACTTACACATTTATACTATCACTTACACCTTTATTCTATCAGTTACACATTTATACTATCACTTACACACTTATACTATCACTTACACATTTATACTATCACTTACACCTTTATTCTATCAGTTACACATTTATACTATCACTTACACATTTATACTATCACTTACACCTTTATTCTATCAGTTACACATTTATACTATCACTTACACATTTATACTATCACGTACACCTTTATTCTATCAGTTACACATTTATACTATCACTTACACATTTATACTATCACTTACACACTTATACTATCATTTACACATGTATACTATCACTTACACACTTATACTATCACTTACACACGTATAATATCACTTACACACGTATACTATCACTTACACACTTACAGACTTATACTATCACTTACACACTTACAAACTTACACTAACACTTACACACTTATACTATCACTTACACATTTATACTATCACTTACACATTTATACTATCAATTACACATTTATACTATCACTTACACATTTATACTATCACTTACACATTAATACTATCACTTACACATTTATACTATCACTTACACACTTATACTATCACTTACACATTTATACTATCACTTACACATTTATACTATCACTTACACACTTATACTATCACTTACACATTTATACTATCAATTACACATTTATACTATCACTTACAGACTTATACTATCACTTACACACTTATAATATCACTTACACACTTATACTATCACTTACACACTTACATACTTATACTATCACTTACACATTTAAACTATGACTTACACACTTATAGTATCACTTACACATTTATACTATCACTTACACATTTATACTATCACTTACACACTTATGCTATCACTTACACACTTATAATATCACTTACAGACTTATACTTTCACTTACACACTTACATACTTATACTATCACTTACACATTTAAACTATGATTTACACACTTATGCTATCACTTACACACTTATACTATTACACACTGTCACTTACAGACTGCAGCCTGTCACTTACAGACTGCAGCCACTAGGGGCCACTAGGGGGGCCCTATATATATATATATATATATATATATATATATATATATATATATATACATACATACATGCATGCATCCACAAACAGCAAAAACAGAACCATCCTGTTACTTTCAACTGCTTTTATTTTTCAAGCAAACTTAACATGCAGATATGTGTATGAATATTAAAAGGTTTAACAACTAAGACATTGACTGAAATATTTTCACAGACATGACTAACAGTAATGGAGTAATGTGTGCTTGAATGAAGGGGGGGGTCAAAATCAAAAGTAGTCTTCAGTATCTGGTGTGGCCACTAGTTCCATTGAGTACTGTACTTTTTGACCGTTCAACATGAGCATGTTCATTAATTGTTTGTGGTTCATTGAACGAGCATGGAAAACATATAAACCTTTTGCAATCAAGATCTCTACATTTATTTAGATTTTTACAAAAATATTTTTACAATCCAGTGTCCTGACCCTCCCCGGCTCCTTCAACCACCACACCTGCTTCCCCCCCTCTACCCTTTCAGTCACTCTCTCATTTCTCTCTGCTGTCCCCTGTGGTCAGGGGATTAACAAGTTTGTTTATTTTAGAGAATTGTTAAAGGTAGTCTGTATATGCATGGAGATGAACTGTTAACCACTATATTTGCAACGATAATGTACCGCAGACGTCGCGGCTCACACCTCTCGATATTCAATTTTGCCCCCCCATGTAATGCTTTAGGTCCCGCTTTGGCACAGCTCCACGGGTCATCGGGGGCGACTGGCATCGGAGGCTTGGTCCCCGTCATAACTAGTTAAACTTATTTTCATAATTATTGATATTATTATCATCATTATTATATTATTATCATCATTAGTATCATTTTTTTTAATTCCATTATTATTAACATCATTTTTGTCATTATGTTAATATAATTTTAGTATTTCATTAACATTTTTACTGTTTGCCTGCTTGTTTTATGTTAATGTTTGTTCAATAATTTGTTGTTAAATAATAATAACAAAACAGTCTAGTGATCCCTTTAATTTAGATAACATTAAGAAAGTATCTCAGGTTACATTTGATTATGATGAATACACATTCAAATATATTACTTTTTTCATCATTTAATGTATAATTAAGGTAATTTAATGTTTTGATAGGTAGTTACTCTGTTATTTTGTGAAATATGTCAATATTGTGTTTCATAATTAGTAAAACCAAAGAATGAGTTATTTGTGTTTAAATCGCTGCATTTCATATACCTGTGCCCCTGCGCGTGGAAGGAGACAGGCGGGAGGACGACGGCGGTACGTGACGGCGGACGTGACGGTGGGGTTCAACGTTTAACTCCGCCCACATTGAGGTCTGCGGGTCTGCAGTCAGGGCTATATGCTAGGGGGCCCTACAGCCACTAGGGGGCCCTACAGCCACTAGGAGGCCCTACAGCCACTAGGGGGCACTACAGCCACTAGGGGGCCCTACAGCCACTAGGAGGCCCTACAGCCACTAGGGAACACTACAGCCACTAGGGGGCATTACAGCCACTAGGGGACCTTGAAGCCACTAGGGAACACTACAGCCACTAGGGGGCCCTACAGCCACTAGGGGGCCCTACAGCCACTAGGGGGACCTTGAAGCCACTAAGAGGCCCTACAGCCACTAGGGGGCCCTACAGCCACTAGGGGGCTCTGCAGCCACAATTAGCCCAGTGGATTTTGGGTTGAAAGAAGCACTTAGTGAAAGAAGAGGACCACTCTGTGGTGTAACAGTTTATTTAGACTCAGGGAAAAACATTTACAGAAAAAGTTACAGAAAACTCACGAAACAATGTAAGTAAGTAAGTAAGTAAGCTTTATTTATATAGCACCCATCACAGAAAGAATCACAGAGTGCTTTACATGTAGCAAGCATAAACAATATAATAAGCATCATACAAACATAAAAACAAACATAAAAGCTCAATCAACTAAAAGCTTGTCTAAACAGTAGTGTCTTCAGCTGTTTTTTAAAAGAATCAATAGAATCGGCCACACGCAACGACAAGGGCAGTGCGTTCCACAATTTTGGAGCAGCTGCCTGGAAGGAGCGGTCTCCCCGAGTTTTAAGGCGGGTTTTAGGTACCATCAGGAGATTTTGACCTGAGGAGCGAAGAATGCGAGAAGAAGAGTAGGGGGTCACCATGTCTGCGATATATTGAGGTGTCTGTCCATGTATTGCTTTAAAAGTTAAAATTAAAATTTTATAATCAATTCTGTATTTTACCGGAAGCCAGTGGAGACTAAATAAAATTGGAGTAATGTGTGCCCTTCTGTTTGTTCCCGTTAAAAGCCTGGCTGCAGCATTTTGAACCAGTTGGAGACGTTTGAGAGAACATTTGTTAAAACAAATAAAAAGAGAATTACAATAATCCAACCGTGAAGAAATAAAAGCATGAATGATCATCTCCATATTAGTTTTTGGCAGTATTGTTCTCAATTTAGAGATATTTCGCAAATGATAGAAACAGCTTCTGACCAGCTGTCTAGAGTGACCATCTAGAGACATTGATTGGTCGAAGAGAACACCAAGGTTTCTTAGGCTCGTCTGGACGGAGGAGTCCAAGGAGTGTAGGTGTTGTTTAATTTGGGGAATTTTTTGTTCTGGAGCAATGATCAGAGTTTCTGTCTTTTTTGTATTTAGTTGTAGATAATTGTTATATAACCAAGTCTTAATGCAAGACAGACATTCCAATAAATCTGTTAATTTTCCGAACTCTGATTCATTGAACGAGCAGTACAACTGAATGTCATCAGCATAAAAGTGATAAGACACAGTATTAAAATTTCTAATTATTTCACCAAGAGGGCTAATATATAACAAAAACAAAAGAGGACCTAAAACCGAACCCTGAGGAACTCCATATAACAGAGGGGTCATATCTGACAGAATGTTGTTGATAGACACACAAAATGATCTATCTAATGAGATATCGGCCTGTAATTAGTTGGTACAGAAGAATCCAAATTTGGTTTCTTTAGTAAGGGGCTGACAACTGCTTGTTTAAAATGACTGGGGACTGATCCGCTGAAAAGGGAAAGGTTTATCATTTTAACAACAAATGGTCCAAGTAAATCAAACACATTTAAGAGCAACGAAGTCGGCAATACATCGAGCGGGCTTGCAGATGGTTTCACTTTACTTAATAGGCTCATAATATCATCTAGAGTGATAGGTGAAAAAGTATCCCAAGAGTATGAGGCAGTTGACCCACATGATATGATATGACATCAAGAGATGGATTTATAGTCATTCTAATATCTTGCACCTTGCTTACAAAAGCATGTAAAAACCTATTGCAATCACTCTTAGAGTGTACAGGCACTTGGGAAGCAAGGGGAGATACTATCTTAGATATTGTATCAAACAGGACCTTAGAATTATTCTTGTTCTGAGTTACAAGATTAGTAAAATAATCTGACCTTGCCTGTTTTATCTTAACATTTAGCAATGTGATAAGCTCCTTCAGATGCAATCTGTGTACTTCCAGACTTGTGGATTTCCATAAACGTTCAACTTTACGACAGGATCTCCTGAAAGACATTATTTCATCATTCATCCAAGGGCAAATATTATTTGGGAATGTGCTTTTACTTTTCAAGGGAGCAACTAAATTTAAAACCGACAGACAATGATTATTAAATGACTGAAGAAATCGTTCAGCATCACTACAATCAATAAAAGAACTAGGGTCAAATGACTCAGAAAATTTTTCAGCTGTGGCTTGAGTAATAATGCGTCTTTGCAGCATCGGTCTACAAGGAAGACAGTCAACATTAGAAGACAGATTGAAAAATATGCAACAGTGATCTGTCACATTAATGTCCATAACACTCAATTGGTTGATGCACAGACCTAATGAAAAAACAAGGTCCAGAGTATGACCTTTTATATGTGTGGGACCAGAAACACATTGTTTAAAATGAAATGATTCAGTGAGTGTTAAGAACTCAGATGCCACAGAACATGAAGAGTCATCAACATGCAAGTTAAAATCCCCAAGTATCAATACTTTTTCAAGTTTGATAATTGATGATAAAAACTCTGCAAAATCATCTAAAAACAAGCGAGCAGAACCAGGAGGTCGGTAAATTAAGACACAGTAAAATGAATCAGTATTTCCAACCTTAGTCATCTGTAGCTCAAAGGAGTCGAAAGAGTCTGAATTTATCAACCTGCAACAGAAACGGTCCCGGTACACGAGTGCGAGCCCGCCTCCTCGCCGCGACACACGCGGTGTCCCATACACAGAACAGTCCGGAGGACACAGTTCATTGAGATGAGTGTATTCCATATCTTGCTGCCAAGTCTCAGTTAGGAACATAAAGTCAATTTGTTCCTTTGTAAATAAATCATTGAGTATAAACGCCTTGTTGGCAATGGAGCGCGCATTAAACAGAGCAAATCGCGCCAGCTGGGCACGTTCCGATGGGTCGGCATTTGCTCGCTGGTATGTCACAGCACTCAGAATCCGCTCACGCGGAAATGGATTTCGGGGCCGCCGAGTCAGGAAACTCAGGTCCGATTGACTAACCTTACTCCAAAGCAACGGAGGCGCACACGACACCTTGCAGACAGGAATTGACCGCAAGCACCTCTCGACCCAGAAAGCTCCGGTACCAATTGGATATGGTGGCCCTCCACGTTGTTTTCTCCCCCTGGCCTGGACACCAGCCCTGGATCCCCGCTTCCTCCTCCTGCCGTGATGCTTGGTGACTAGCAGGTACACCGGCGATGACGTAGAATATTCAATGTTAGGAGGGAAAAACTTCGAGGACCCAGCCCAGGTAACTGAGAGGTCCTTCATAGTCTCCTTAATGCGGAAAAGCGTGTGAAGATCATATTTTAAAACAGCTGAGACACAGCTATTTGTTATCAGTGCTGATAAAACAAAGAACAACACTAGAAAAACCACAGATACACGTGAGGACAGAGACCGAGCAGAGGCAAAGCCGAACACAGGCGCCATCTTGCAAGGAATGAGTGCTGCGCGTGATCATCAGAGACAGATTTAACATAATATAACCATCAGATATTCACCAAAACTTTAAGAGGAAGAAAAAATAACAACAACTTCAGTAAATAAGAAATGGTAATCATTCATGTTACAGGATTACATCCTCAGTTTAATATCTGCTGTCACGTCTCTCCCCCCAGGTTTGTTTCCTACATTTCCCAGAATACCATTCAATAATCCCAGAGGACACACAGTATGTCAACGTCACACCACTGCAAACAAAGTGAGTAAATGAATAAAACACATCTTAACTTAAGTCAAAGTATTAATCCTACACTGTTAAAATGTAAAGTAAAAGATCTACATTACAACTTTCTTCCTCAAATATTATGATTTTCTTCTTAAAATATTACACATTTTTTACTTGAAATATTATGTCTTTCTTTGTTTGAAATATTACAAATTTTGTAATGGAAATATTGCGATATTTTACTTGAAATATTATGACTTTTTCCAGAAATATTATGATTTCTTTACTTGAAATATTGCGATTTTTTTTCTTTAAATATTACAGCCTTTTTTTCTTGAAATAATTACTTATTACATGTATAGATAGAGATATACATGTAAGTTCCTACATTTCCCAGAATGCCATTCAACAATCCCAGAGAACACACAGTATTGGTGCGTTCTTTTTGCGTCGCAACTCGTATTTTCCGAGGTCGAAGTCGTAAACACGCCCCCTGACCTCGTATTTACGTGCTCGGAAACTCGTACAACCACCGAGTACCCCGAGCTGAAAATCCAACATGGCTGCTCCCTGTATCCACCATTGTGAAAGCTGTAGTAACATAGTTATAAGCACTTCTGTGTTATTTGTATCACACTAAATCAGTCGTACACGCAGCGCTGTCTTCTATCTGTGTTGTCACGCGGTTTGTATGCACAAAAAAACAGCGTATACGTTGTTTAAACTGGCGTTGCTAACAATGGCTAACCTGGCGAGAGCTAATGGAAACAATGAAAATCAGACTTGCAAAAAGAACGCATTCAACTCGTGTGTGACGTCATTCCCAGTTGCAACCTCCGACTTCCGAGGCAAAAATAATGCACCATAAGACAACGTTACACCACTGCAAACAAAGTGAGTAAATGAATAAAACACATCTTAACTTAAGTCAGAGTATTAATCCTACAATGTTAAAATGTAAAGTAAAAGATCTATATTACAACTCTCTTCCTCAAATATTATGATTCATGATGAATATTACAACTTATTCCCAAAAATATTAAGAATTTTTTTCTTCAATTATTGTGATTTTTTTACTTGAAATATAATGACTTTTTTACTTGACATATTACGACTTTCTTTCTTGAAATATTGCGATTTTTCTACTAGAAATATTACAACTTTACACCCAAAATATTATGACTTTTTTTATTTGAAATATTTACTTTGAGATTTAAGTTCCTACATTTCCCAGAATGCCATTCAATAATCCCAGAGGACACACAGTATGTCAACGTCACACCACTGCAAACAAAGTGAGTAAATGAATAAAACACATCTTAACTTAAGTCATAATGTAAAGTAAAAGATCTATATTACAACTTTCTTCCTCAAACATTATGATTTTCTTCTTAAAATATTACAACTTATTTCCCAAAATATTAAGACTTTTTTATTTAAAGGTATAATGGAGGATTTTCTCGAAATTTAGAACAGAACCGCCCTCTCCGCTTTCTGAAAAAATGCTCCAGAGAGGGAACGCCTATTAAACGTGTGCACAAGAGAGCGTGCACGAGCCTAGTTCTCCTCGTGTTGTCCTCTGTTTACATGTTTCCTAAAGAAGATTTGCACTTTTTCCACTATGTCAGACTCGCCACCGGTAAGTGGAAATCTATTTACGACAAGCATCTCTATAGCTAACGTTAGCACGCTACAGGCCAACAAACAAACATCGCCGAGAGGGGGGGGGCAGCGGTCGGAGGCTTTTATATACCGTCTATGGTCGGAGGCTTTTATATACTGTCTATGGTCGGAGGCTTTTATATACTGTCTATGGTCGGAGGCTTTTATATACCGTCTATGGTCGGAGGCCTTTATATACCGTCTATGGTCGGAGGCTTTTATATACTGTCTATGGTCGGAGGCTTTTATATACTGTCTATGGTCGGAGGCTTTTATATACCGTCTATGGTCGGAGGCCTTTATATACCGTCTATGGTCGGAGGCTTTTATATACCGTCTATGGTCGGAGGCTTTTATATACCGTCTATGGTCGGAGGCTTTTATATACCGTCTATGGTCGGAGGCCTTTATATACCGTCTATGGTCGGAGGCTTTTATATACCGTCTATGGTCGGAGGCTTTTATATACCGTCTATGGTCGGAGGCCTTTATATACCGTCTATGGTCGGAGGCTTTTATATACTGTCTATGGTCGGAGGCTTTTATATACCGTCTATGGTCGGAGGCTTTTATATACCGTCTATGGTCGGAGGCTTTTATATACCGTCTATGGTCGGAGGCTTTTATATACCGTCTATGGTCGGAGGCCTTTATATACCGTCTATGGTCGGAGGCTTTTATATACCGTCTATGGTCGGAGGCTTTTATATACCGTCTATGGTCGGAGGCTTTTATATACCGTCTATGGTCGGAGGCCTTTATATACCGTCTATGGTCGGAGGCTTTTATATACCGTCTATGGTCGGAGGCTTTTATATACCGTCTATGGTCGGAGGCTTTTATATACCGTCTATGGTCGGAGGCCTTTATATACCGTCTATGGTCGGAGGCTTTTATATACCGTCTATGGTCGGAGGCTTTTATATACCGTCTATGGTCGGAGGCCTTTATATACCGTCTATGGTCGGAGGCCTTTATATACCGTCTATGGTCGGAGGCTTTTATATACCGTCTATGGTCGGAGGCTTTTATATACCGTCTATGGTCGGAGGCCTTTATATACCGTCTATGGTCGGAGGCTTTTATATACCGTCTATGGTCGGAGGCCTTTATATACCGTCTATGGTCGGAGGCTTTTATATACCGTCTATGGTCGGAGGCTTTTATATACCGTCTATGGTCGGAGGCTTTTATATACCGTCTATGGTCGGAGGCCTTTATATACCGTCTATGGTCGGAGGCTTTTATATACCGTCTATGGTCGGAGGCTTTTATATACCGTCTATGGTCGGAGGCTTTTATATACCGTCTATGGTCGGAGGCTTTTATATACCGTCTATGGTCGGAGGCCTTTATATACCGTCTATGGTCGGAGGCTTTTATATACCGTCTATGGTCGGAGGCTTTTATATACCGTCTATGGTCGGAGGCTGTTATATACCGTCTATGGTCGGAGGCTGTTATATACCGTCTATGGTCGGAGGCTTTTATATACCGTCTATGGTCGGAGGCTTTTATATACCGTCTATGGTCGGAGGCTTTTATATACCGTCTATGGTCGGAGGCTTTTATATACCGTCTATGGTCGGAGGCCTTTATATACCGTCTATGGTCGGAGGCTTTTATATACCGTCTATGGTCGGAGGCTTTTATATACCGTCTATGGTCGGAGGCTTTTATATACCGTCTATGGTCGGAGGCTTTTATATACCGTCTATGGTCGGAGGCTTTTATATACCGTCTATGGTCGGAGGCTTTTATATACCGTCTATGGTCGGAGGCTTTTATATACCGTCTATGGTCGGAGGCCTTTATATACCGTCTATGGTCGGAGGCTGTTATATACCGTCTATGGTCGGAGGCTTTTATATACCGTCTATGGTCGGAGGCCTTTATATACCGTCTATGGTCGGAGGCTTTATATACCGTCTATGGTCGGAGGCTTTATATACCGTCTATGGTCGGAGGCTTTTATATACCGTCTATGGTCGGAGGCTTTTATATACCGTCTATGGTCGGAGGCTTTTATATACCGTCTATGGTCGGAGGCCTTTATATACCGTCTATGGTCGGAGGCTTTTATATACCGCCTATGGTCGGAGGCTTTTATATACCGTCTATGGTCGGAGGCCGTGGCCGTCTGCTCGCTGACCTGTCACGGCACGTAAACATATCCCAGAATGATTGACAACTAGGAGGACCAATAGTCTTGATGAAAGTACAGTACTTGAGTAAATGTACTTAGTTACATTCTGTTGGTTTTTACTTGGAACAGATGAAGTTGAACTTGTGGTCATCGTCGATCTTTTTGACCCACGTTCCATTTCTGTCCATGGCTCCAGACATGTTGCAGTCGTCCACAGGCTCGCCGCGGCCCCAGTTCTTGTAGTCGACCGTCTGGTCACTGACCCAGAACCAGAAGTCCAGAGTGCAGGTGTAGCGCAGTCCCAGCCACACGTAGGGAGTGGAGGCCATCTTGGCTTTCTCCTGGACCCAGCGCTGCTGGTCCTCGTTGGTGATGGAGACAAGGTCGCGATAGTGATCTCTGCCATAGTATAACGCGTCCTCCCAGATCATGCTCTGGTTGATCAGGATCACTGAATCTGTCAGGGGAGAAGGGGAGTCAACCAGGGGCGGAGCCAATCAGTCAGGGGCGGAGCCAATTAGTGGCTGAGCCAATTATAGGCAGAGACCGAATTGCTCCGCCCGTGGAGATAAACACAGGACAGTTAAAATAACAGCTGTAACATTAGATTAACCCTTTTAAAAGACAGTAAAGTCGGCCTAAAATATAGATAGACTGATAAACTCACCGTTGTAGCAGAAGAAGGGTTTGGTTTCATCACAGTCATCAGAGCTCCATTTTCCATCTGACGCAGTCATAGCACATGTCTTCTTAGGTTCACCTTCATCCCAGGATCTGAAAGAGAAACTGCTCCCATCTGACCAACTCCAGTCAGACTCTCTGAACAGGCCGATCCAGACGGGCTGGTCTGCATCATTCTGGCGCTGTGTCTTGAAGTCTTTTAGCTGGTTGACTCCACTGATCAGGTCAGTGTGATTTTCTCTGCAGAACCTCTGAGCGTCTCTCCAGTTCATCTTATCTTTACTGATATGAAATGTTTGGCCGGATGGTTTGTTTACTGTGGAACACACAGACAAACTTTTTAGTTTTTATTTAGTCTAATAAAATCCTATATTATTCTTATTTCGAAAAACAATAATTTGATATCAATTCAGAGACTTTCCTTTCTGAAAAACTCCCCCATAAGTTGTTAGTTCCAGCATCATTCTGACCTATATTTATGTTCCTAGTAGTGGCGCCCTCTAGTGGTCGTAGTAGTTCTGACGGGAGCCAAGCAGGAAGTAAGGTGAGGAAGTAGAAGAGCACAGGGGGGGGGGGGGGGGTCAAACAAACAGGACATTCCCCCAGGAGACCGGGGGTTCATGTCCCATTTGAAAAGAAAAGAAAACAGAGTTTTTTTTTAACTTTAGAGAACAAACAGAGCTACGTCACGTTCCTCATCACGTGAAGTCACGTCTGATTATAACCTCCACCTTTTTTACAACTTAACTGTGTTTAAAAACCTTCTCTGGTTTAGATATGAGGACGAAAAAACTCTCCTGTGGGTCAGATAAGATGGGGTGGGGGAACAAAAGTCAGAACTACTACGGCCACTAGAGGACGCCGACACTACAAACATGAATACAGGTCTGAATGATGCTGGAACAAACCACTTCTGGGGGAGTTTTTTAGGTGAGAACATACTCTATGAGACACATATTCTCACCGTCATAGCAGATAAATTTATAACTTGTAGTACAAGAGTCGTCATGCCATTTGTCATCCTTCATCTTCATCCACACACAGTTCTCTTGATTGTCTTTATTATCCGGCTGTCCTTGTGACCATTTACTCTCGTTGAACTTCACCCCTGGCTGAGACCAGTGCCAGTCTCGCTGCAGCCCAATCCAGGCTCCGGCACGATACTGTGCAAGGCTGCGGAGTCTCTGCATGTCTGCCTGGTTAGACACTGTGGCCAGGTCAGTGTGGTGCTCTCTGCAATACTTCTGGGCTTCTTTCCAGGTCATATTCTCTCCAATGAAGTGGTAGTCACACAGCTGACCCCCAACGGAGGAACACTGACCTGAGAACAGAGAAGAAACTGCAGCGATGGAGCTGAGAGCTAGACAAGCATCTCTTCATTAACCTTGTTCCGGTCAAAAATGACCGATTTACACATTCCCTGTACCATAAATATGGCATTTTTTATCAGATTGCGTCAAGACCTTATGATATCCTTTACAAAAGGCTTTTGAACACATAACGTTCATTGTGACTACTTTCTTTGATTTTTGAGTGATTTATTCAACTTAGTCACACTTCTTTTGTCACAGTCAGATGATCCACTTACCCATCACAATGACCACTAACAGACTCCACTGCATCTTCACCCTGTTAGATGATAATAAAGAGTTATTTTTGGTATGAAATCAGGATTATTTTACACAATTACTCACTGACTTTTGGAAAAGATGTTGCATTTATTGAAGTTACAAAAAAGTTAAAGCTACATTGTGTAAGAATTTCTCCCATCTAGCTGTGAAATTGTATATGACAACCAACTTCTTGCGTTGCCTGTCACGTTGTCGTTTTAACTCACTTTTTGGCTGCCCTGGCGAGTAATCTGCCCCTGGCATTTGTCACGCCGCCACTGAGTGTAAGAGGGTGAAACGCTGAGGTATGCCCCTCTTTCGCTAATGTATTTTAAAGATGGACGCACTACATGGCGACCGCCATTCGTGCAACTCGCTCGTATGTATTCTGAATGATTCTACGCTTACGAGAATACACTGATTAGTTGGTGGAAGTAATTACACATGAATGAGCACATATTGGTGAAAGAACAAGGAGGTTTTTGTTAAGAATCAACTCAAAAAATTACACAATGTAGATTTAAACAAGTCAACAATGAAACAACTTGATGAACTGTGACATTTGCATTCATCTGTTTCCTTTTGGACTTTGTGAATTCATGTTAAAGTAAATAATATGAAAATGATATTCAAATGTTGGTGGAGTGAGTTAAGCCGTTGGGAGGGTGGGGGGGGGGGGGGGGCAGACAGAACAACAGCCTGCCTTTATGTTTAGGGACACAGTGTATAACTCAGTCCCTCAGGATGCAAATCAAAGATTTAACTGACAGTGTCTGAGAACATTATGAAAGGATCCCTACAGAGATAGACCTTTTAGTTAAAGAGTAAGATCCTTTTAGTTTAACATGAAACAGCCCCGAAATCACCATCACCAAACTACCCCAGACTCCATGTAAATAATCAGGACTTTTAGCGTGTATAGAGCCAGACTCCATGTAAATAATCACTACTTTTAGCGTGTATAGAGCCAGACTCCATGTAAATAATCACTACTTTTATCGTGTATAGAGCCAGACTCCATGTAAATAATCACTACTTTTATCGTGTATAGAGCCAGACTCCATGTAAATAATCACTACTTTTAGCGTGTATAGAGCCAGACTCCATGTAAATAATCACTACTTTTAGCGTGTATAGAGCCAGACTCCATGTAAATAATCAGTACTTTTAGTGTGTATAGAGCCAGACTCCATGTAAATAATCACTACTTTTATCGTGTATAGAGCCAGACTCCATGTAAATAATCACTACTTTTAGCGTGTATAGAGCCAGACTCCATGTAAATAATCAGTACTTTTAGCGTGTATAGAGCCAGACTCCATGTAAATAATCACTACTTTTAGTGTGTATAGAGCCAGACTCCATGTAAATAATCACTACTTTTAGCGTGTATAGAGCCAGACTCCATGTACATAATCACTACTTTTAGCGTGTATAGAGACAGACTCCATGTAAATAATCAGGACTTTTAGCGTGTATGGAGCCAGACTCCATGTAAATAATCACTACTTTTAGCGTGTATAGAGCCAGACTCCATGTAAATAATCACTACTTTTAGCGTGTATAGAGCCAGACTCCATGTAAATAATCACTACTTTTATCGTGTATAGAGCCAGACTCCATGTAAATAATCACTACTTTTAGCGTGTATAGAGCCAGACTCCATGTAAATAATCACTACTTTTAGCGTGTATAGAGCCAGACTCCATGTAAATAATCAGTACTTTTAGTGTGTATAGAGCCAGACTCCATGTAAATAATCACTACTTTTATCGTGTATAGAGCCAGACTCCATGTAAATAATCACTACTTTTAGCGTGTATAGAGCCAGACTCCATGTAAATAATCAGTACTTTTAGCGTGTATAGAGCCAGACTCCATGTAAATAATCACTACTTTTAGTGTGTATAGAGCCAGACTCCATGTAAATAATCACTACTTTTAGCGTGTATAGAGCCAGACTCCATGTACATAATCACTACTTTTAGCGTGTATAGAGACAGACTCCATGTAAATAATCAGGACTTTTAGCGTGTATGGAGCCAGACTCCATGTAAATAATCACTACTTTTAGCGTGTATAGAGCCAGACTCCATGTAAATAATCACTACTTTTAGCGTGTATAGAGCCAGACTCCATGTACATAATCACTACTTTTAGCGTGTATAGAGCCAGACTCCATGTACATAATCACTACTTTTAGCGTGTATGGAGCCAGACTCCATGTACATAATCACTACTTTTAGCGTGTATAGAGCCAGACTCCATGTACATAATCACTACTTTTAGCGTGTATAGAGCCAGACTCCATGTACATAATCACTACTTTTAGCGTGTATAGAGCCAGACTCCATGTACATAATCACTACTTTTAGCGTGTATGGAGCCAGACTCCATGTACATAATCACTACTTTTAGCGTGTATGGAGCCAGACTCCATGTACATAATCACTACTTTTAGCGTGTATGGAGCCAGACTCCATGTACATAATCACTACTTTTAGCGTGTATGGAGCCAGACTCCATGTAAATAATCACTACTTTTAGCGTGTATAGAGCCAGACTCCATGTAAATAATCAGGACTTTTAGCGTGTATAGAGCCAGACTCCATGTAAACTTTTAGCGTTTTTGTATGCATTTGTGAATCTTCTGTGCTTTTTAAATTTTTAAAATTTCTCCAGCTGTTCCAGACGAGCAACACGTATCTGCAACACACACACACACACACACACACAGACACGCACAGACACACACACACACAAACACACTAAGACACACACACAGACACACAGACACACACACACACACACAAAAACACACACAGACACGCACACATACACACAGACACACACGCACACACACACACACATACACACACAGACACACCCACACACACAGACACACACACACACACACACACAGACACACCCACACACACACACACACACACACACACACACACAAACACACATACGCCACAGACACACATACACACACACACACATACACACACACACACAGACACACACAGACACACACACACAGACACACACATACACACAGAGACACACACAGACACACACACACAATACAATCCCTCTTCTGCAAATCAACACGAACATGAAGATGTGAAATGTATAACTTACATCTTGTGAATGTCCAACAGCTTCTCTCTGCTCTGATGTCTCTCTCTTTCTGTGCTCTCAACTCTTTACTGATCCTGTTAATAATTAAACTCTGGCTGTCATTTGAATATGATATCATGGCCTGGAAACTTCCCCCTGTTACCTTCATCTAAACATGTCTTTGGTTCTCCTTATTTAGTGACATATTGAGACAAACTGGATCCATAACAAGGATCTGGATGTGGACAACTTTCTAAACTAGAAACTTGAGATGAATGTTGAACTAAATATGTTTGAGTTGATGCTATATCTTAATCAATATAAGATTAAAAACATACATGTCCACTACAAGTTCTGTTGTTGCCGATGAGAGACTCAGATTATTATTCTAAGTGTCTGACAACATTATGAAAGGATCCCTACAGAGATAGACCTTTTCGTTAAAGAGTAAGATCCTTTTAGTTTAACATGAAACAGCCCCGAAATCACCATCACCAAACTACACCAGACTCCATGTAAATAATCACTACTTTTAGCGTGTATAGAGCCGGACTCCATGTAAATAATCACTACTTTTAGCGTGTATAGAGCCAGACTGCATGTAAATAATCACTACTTTTAGCGTGTATAGAGCCGGACTCCATGTAAATAATCACTACTTTTAGCGTGTATAGAGCCAGACTGCATGTAAATAATCAGGACTTTTAGCGTGTATAGAGCCAGACTCCATGTAAATAATCACTACTTTTAGCGTGTATAGAGCCGGACTCCATGTAAATAATCAGGACTTTTAGCGTGTATAGAGCCGGACTCCATGTAAATAATCAGGACTTTTAGCGTGTATAGAGCCAGACTCCATGTAAATAATCACTACTTTTAGCGTGTATAGAGCCGGACTCCATGTAAATAATCAGGACTTTTAGCGTGTATAGAGCCAGACTCCATGTAAATAATCACTACTTTTAGCGTGTATAGAGCCAGACTCCATGTAAATAATCACTACTTTTAGCGTGTATAGAGCCAGCATATCTCCACATGTAAATGGGTGAATTAAGGGTTTATTTCAACCAGACCAGAGTGGTGATTGTTGGAACAGTGGAAAGATGAACCAAGACGGACTTTGGTAGTTTTATTTAGTTTCTGTCCACTTTGAATGAAGTGTGTTTTACGATGATAAAAGTAGTGATTATTTACATGGAGTCTGGCTCTATACACGCTAAAAGTCCTGATTATTTACATGGAGTCTGGTGTAGTTTGGTGATGGTGATTTCGGGGCTGTTTGATGTTAAACTAAAAGGATCTTACTCTTTAACTAAAAGGTCTATCTCTGTAGGGATCCTTTCATAATGTTGTCAGACACTTAGAATAATAATCTGAGTCTGTCAGCGGCACAAACATGCACACAAGAACATGAGAACAAAGGGTCCATCCATGTTGACCATAAACAAAGTTACCCATTAATGTTTAATATGTTTGTTTAGGTAGGCATCATCCAGTGTAACTTGGCAATAAATCTGTGAAATATGAATCAGGAAGCCAATCCAAATCCATGTGGCGCCTTCTAGTGGACAGCTGGAGTACTGCCAAAGAAAATATTCAAATTTAACAAGCTGACATCACACAACTTTGACTGTTTCTGTGTAAAAAAAATATCATAATGTAGCACTGCTCGCTGTTTCTGCAATGAGCCGTCACTGGACAATATTCTGCACTATGCATATTTATTTATTCATCATCTTTGTTACCTCCAGCAATATGTCATTTCTATTCAGCTGTATATCTGTGTTTATATACTGTCTGTGTATATAAGGGTGTTTATTGTGTACATATGTTTGTTTTATTACTATTATTATTATTATGACTAATTCTATTTTTTCTATTTTTTATTCTTTATATATAGTTTTTTGTGTATTTGTGTTATTCTAATTGTTGTCTTTTCAGCTGCTGTAGCACAGGGATTTCCCCAGTGTAGGATTAATAAAGTCTATCTTTTCTTATCTTAGTAGCCAATATTTTATTTCTTGTTTTTAAATTTTGATGGATAATGGGAATTGGCCTAATTCAGCTCTGCAGGTGTTGGTGGTGGTTTTCCTGTGCACCTGCAGGATGCTTTTGCAGAACTCTAGATGCAGGATTTCAACTGGGCTGTTGTCCAAATGGGCCGAATTCTGGTAGAAACACGAGCCCACACCTCACTACCGTACATAGATGTATACAGTATAATATAGATATGTATGTACTGTCAGTATATATATATATATATATATATATATATATATATATATATATATATATATATATATATATATATATATATATATATATATATATATGACTACCATAGAGGAGACATTGGTTCTGTGACAGATTCAAATAATCTGAGCCAGATTCAAATTAGGATTGTAATATAAATTTCCATGTAAATTTTATTGCATGGATTGCCCTGCGTGCTTTCTCTCTGAGTTCCGTTATTGCAATATGCAGTATATCTCCATCCCCCTTTTTAAACAGAAAAACATCCGCCGAATCGCGTTCGCTAAACCCACCAAACTCCATGTAAATAAACAGTCATTTTAAGCATCGTAAAACTCACTTCATTCAAAGTGGACAGAAAAAAAATAAAGCTATGAAAAAACATTTTGGGTCGTCTGTCTAGTTTTCAACCATCACAACTCTAGTTTATGTTGGAATAAACACCTAGTTTACTGATTTACATGTGAAAACATGCTGGCTCTATACACGCTAAAAGTACGGATTATTTAAATGCAGTCTGGTGGGTTAAGCGCTAGCGACTTCAAAGCTCTCTCTCTCTCCCTCCCTCCCTCTCTGTCTCTCATCCCCCCCCCCCCCCCCCCCCCGCCTCCCTCTCTCTCTCTCCCTCTCTCTCTCTGTCAGTGATCTTCAGCTGCATCATGATGAGGTAAGAACGGACCGCTCCTTATTTTTCTGCCTTTAACGCGCATTTATCTCGCATTTGTATGTAGAATATCTGCATGTAGGTCTAGATAGTTAACCCGTGTAAAGCGTGCATGCATCCGACCCAGCCCGGCCCGGCCCGGCTCGGCTCGGTTCTCCGCGGCGGCCGCAGAGCCAAAGACAATAAAAGGCTGTTCAGACAACAGGGAGGAGTCTGCGCTGTAAAACCTGCAGACTGAAAATCACACGTTTGTCGTTTAAATTCCGATTTATCAGGTTTTCATTTCATCCTTTCATGCGGTGTTTTTGGGGATGATGCGTTCGTCCTCTTCTCTTTCTCCTCCTTCATGCGGACGGAGGGATGGATGGAGGGATGGATGGGTGGATGATGGAGGAGGATGAATCATAGATGTCGTCAGAAAAAAACAGCAGCAGCATAGCTGCACTCATAAACCCATTCAGGGCTGAAATATAGAACTGAAAGCAGATTTATTTAAATGGTAAATGAAAGTGTGAACGTGGTCTTTGTTTGTGACTGAAGTCGTCGCGCTCCGTGGTGAATATTCGGTGGATGTGGTGATATTTTCCCGGCTGGGTGGTGATGGTGTGTGGCCCTGAACGTCTCCTGCAGGCGGCCTGTCTCCGTGTGACAGAGCTGCAGCTAGAGGACGATTGGGCCTATAATATTATTATTATCATCGCATAGATTAATGTGTGGATTATTTCCAAGATGAATAGATTAGTAGTTTAGTCTCTAAAATGTGGATCAGTGTTTTCCAAGATGACGTCCTCACATGTCTTGTTTTGTCCACAACTCACAAAGATCTTCAGTTTCCTGTCCCAGAGGAGAGAAGACACTAGAACAATATTCATATTTAACAAGATGACAGGTTGTGTGTGTCTCTCTCTCTGTGTGTGTTTGTGTGTGTGTGTGTGTGTGTGTGTGTCGTCTCTCTCTCTCTCTTTCTCTCTCTATGTGTGTGTGTGTGTGTGTGTGTGTGTGTGTGTGTGTGTGTGTGTGTGTGTGTGTGTGTGTGTGTGTGTGTAGTTAAAAAAAGCATCTAAAGTTTTGTGGATTATTTTGAAAATTGAAAGTATATCTTGAAAGTATATATGAAAGGATTATTGATATTGATTTGATGTCTTTAAAAATAAGAATATTATTATAGAATCAGTCTTTGAATGAATAAGGTCATGACTCATCAAATGTTTGCCCCGGGGCCCTGACGCTGAATGATAAATAATCAGAAGGATTTAGGATAGTGTGTGTGTGTGTGTGTGTGTGTGTGTGTGTGTGTGTGTGTGTGTGTGTGTGTGTGTGTGTGTGTGTGTGTGTGTGTGTGTGTGTGTGTGTGTGTGTGTGTGTGTGTGTGTATGTGTGTGTGTGTGTTTGCCCCGGGGCAAATAATAAATAATTAGAAGGATTTTAGGATAGAGATGTTGTGATTAACTGTAGTTTTTCTCTGTTTATTTCTTCATTTAAATCCTCGACATTTATCACCTATAATGCTCTAGAGGTCTGCAAGGACGACGTATTCTTTAACACACCTTCATGGATAAACGACAGAATAAGTCCACTTAAAAATAATTCCCAAAACAACAAACATGAAACAGCTCTGGAACCTGTTTCGCTAAAGCCACCAGACTCCATGTAAATAATCAGTAATTTAAGCATTGTAAAACACACTTCATTCACAGTGGACAGATACTAAATAAAATAATAAAAGTCCTGATTATTTACATGGAGTCTGGCTCTATACACGCTAAAAGTAGTGATTATTTACATGGAGTCTGGCTCTATACACGCTAAAAGTAGTGATTATTTACATGGAGTCTGGCTCTATACACGCTAAAAGTAGTGATTATTTACATGGAGTCTGGCTCTATACACGCTAAAAGTCCTGATTATTTACATGGAGTCTGGCTCTATACACGCTAAAAGTCCTGATTATTTACATGGAGTCTGGCTCTATACACGCTAAAAGTAGTGATTATTTACATGGAGTCTGGCTCTATACACGCTAAAAGTCCTGATTATTTACATGGAGTCTGGCTCTATACACGCTAAAAGTAGTGATTTTTTACATGGAGTCTGGCTCTATACACGCTAAAAGTCCTGATTATTTACATGGAGTCTGGCTCTATACACGCTAAAAGTAGTGAATATTTACATGGAGTCTGGCTCTATACACACTAAAAGTAGTGATTATTTACATGGAGTCTGGCTCTATACACGCTAAAAGTAGTGATTATTTACATGGGGTCTGGCTCTATACACGCTAAAAGTCCTGATTATTTACATGGAGTCTGGCTCTATACACGCTAAAAGTAGTGATTATTTACATGGAGTCTGGCTCTATACACGCTAAAAGTCCTGATTATTTACATGGAGTCTGGCTCTATACACGCTAAAAGTAGTGATTATTTACATGGAGTCTGGCTCTATACACGCTAAAAGTACTGATTATTTACATGGAGTCTGGCTCTATACACGCTAAAAGTCCTGATTATTTACATGGAGTCTGGCTCTATACACGCTAAAAGTCCTGATTATTTACATGGAGTCTGGTGTAGTTTGGTGATGGTGATTTCAGGGCTGTTTCATGTTAAACTAAAAGGATCTTCCTCTTTAACTAAAAGGTCTATCTCTGTAGGGATCCTTTCATAATGTTGTCAGACACTTAGAATAATAATCTGAGTCTGTCAGCAGCAACAACAACAGTGGTCAGATGTCTGATTGTCCGTGAACACACCATCAGGAAAATATTTCTCTCGTTTGAAGCTCCACATGACGAGATCGACTGACAGGAAGCAAACTGGATTATTATTTCTCTGCGACTACTTCCATCTTCCGTTTTCTGTAGCCGAATGAAGTGAAACTTTTCTTCTGACTGGAAGAGACGGAATTAATCTGAAAAGGCACAAAATGGCGGCTGATCAGCAGAGTTAACGTAAAAAAAGACCCAAAAAATCAATCCAAAGCGTCCATTTTCTTCCGAGAAACTTTAAAACAACAGTGTTCAGAAACCACCGGAGACTTCAGTGGAAGCAGCTAGCTGCCGTAGAGCCACTTTCGATGGTTAGTATCGTCCCAAAAGGAACACTTATGTTAAAACACTTACCAGAAATGATGAGCGGTCGGCTCGGCTCGCCGCCTCTCAAAATCTGATGAATATCTTTTAAACTGACCTTTGTTGATCTGAAATGAAGACAGATTCAGCAGCTGCACGGCCTACACGTTACGGTCAACTATCTTCGCAAAATCCGAGATCGTATTCCAAACGAGCCGCCATCTGGCCGCCATTGAGCTCGGTTGTGAAATCCGGGAGAAGCCAGACCCACGTGACGCGTTCGTCCAATCAGCTGCCGGTCGACGTCCCTGGTCCCTCCCCTTTCCGCTTTGTAGTCAAGATGGCGTCCGTTTAGTGCGAGTAGGGTCCATCGTTCCACACTGAACTTGTGGACCGTTTTTAGGGGGTCATCCGGGTACTTTCAGTGTGTTATCTCCACTGTCACACTTCAAACTACGTGTTTGAAGTGTGACAGTAGGCGCTTTGAGACACAGCCACACAGACTCTGAGAGTCCTGGCATCACGCTGCCCTCCAACTCGTCCATGCTTCCTGTTTCCGCTTTGTCGCACGCCACTGACCTCAGGTCACGCACTTAAAATCCTGGCGCGCCAGCGAGATCTACATCATTTTGACGTCACATTGGCGGGAACGGCGACTGTAAAACGGCCTTTAAACTTCCTCACCTTACTTCCCGCTTTGCTCCCGTCAGAACTACTACGGCCACTAGAGGGCGCCGCCACTAGAAACATGAATATAGGTCAGAACTAAAGATTTATGGGGCCGTTTTTCTTATTTGGGGGAGGACAGACTCTGTCAGGAAGTACAGAACAGAAAGCTGATGCTTCTGTTTCCCAACGAGTATAATCAAAAGATGGCGCCCGTTTAGGGTCGTTCCACACTGAACTTTTGGACCGTTTTTAGGGGGTCATCTGGGTACTTTCAATGCGTTATCTCCACTGTATACTTCAAACTACGTGTTTGAAGTGTGACAGTGGGCGCTTTGAGACACAGCCATGTAGTAGTAAACATTCAGTAGACAAATAGTAATAAAGACACATACTGTACAATAGAGACATCAATATACATATAGGCACATATCAACATAATATACAAATATACAAATAAGACATAATATCAAGACAAGTACACATGGAGTGGGATGCAAGGTGCAAAAAGTAAAGTGTGTGTGTGTGCGTGCGTGCGTGTGTGTGTGTCTGGATTTACCCTGTAGAGATCTATACGTTTTCTGAAGTGTTTCTGGATGTTTTGACTGCAGTCGCTCTCCACACACTGACGCCATTTTCTCCTCCTCCTCTTCCTCTCTTTGCCTTTCGCCTGGAGGATGCGGTTGCCGCGGTAACCAGACAGTCCCCAGAGAGATAGAGAGAGATGCATGCTGGGAGTGGGGGTGGAGCAGGTGGTCGTCTCTCTTTGTTGAGACACATGATGCACTTTTACTGTAAATATGTGCATTGTTTAAATTATTATTGGGGAATGAGAGGGGGAAACACCAGAGCAGGGGGAATGAGAGGGGGAAACACCAGAGCAGGGGGAATGAAAGGGGGAAACACCAGAGCAGGGGGGAATGAGAGGGGGAAACACCAGAGCAGGGGGAATGAGAGGGGGAAACACCAGAGCAGGGGGAATGAAAGGGGGAAACACCAGAGCAGGGGGGAATGAGAGGAGGAAACACCAGAGCAGGGGGAATGAGAGGGGGAAACACCAGAGCAGGGGGAATGAGAGGGGGAAACACCAGAGCAGGGGAAATGAGAGGGGGAAACACCAGAGCAGGGGGAATGAGAGGGGGAAACACCAGAGCAGGGGGAATGAGAGGGGGAACACCAGAGCAGGGGGAATGAGAGGGGGAAACACCAGAGCAGGGGGAATGAGAGGGGGAAACACCAGAGCAGGGGGAATGAGAGGGGGAAACACCAGAGCAGGGGGAATGAGAGGGGGAAACACCAGAGCAGGGGGAATGAGAGGGGGAACACCAGAGCAGGGGGAATGAGAGGGGGAAACACCAGAGCAGGGGGAATGAGAGGGGGAACACCAGAGCAGGGGGAATGAGAGGGGGAAACACCAGAGCAGGGGGAATGAGAGGGGGAACACCAGAGCAGGGGGGAATGAGAGGGGGAAACACCAGAGCAGGGGGAATGAGAGGGGGAAACACCAGAGCAGGGGGAATGAGAGGGGGAACACCAGAGCAGGGGGAATGAGAGGGGGAAACACCAGAGCAGGGGGAATGAGAGGGGGAACACCAGAGCAGGGGGGAATGAGAGGGGGAAACACCAGAGCAGGGGGAATGAGAGAGGGAAACACCAGAGCAGGGGGAATGAGAGGGGGAACACCAGAGCAGGGGGAATGAGAGCAGAGTCTTTGTCTTCCTGTTTCTCTTCACCGTCGTCTCATATCGGGGTCACACGCATCAGGTCGTCCGTCGCCATAGCAACTGCACCTTTTAATGCTCGTTTCATGTCTGATTCGTTATCCTCCTGGGAATTTCTTCCCCAGCATGCTTTGCAAACGACTGCAGCAGTGGTCCGTGTATCTGTCTGTTTGTGTGTCTGTGTGTGTGCGTGCGTGCGTGCGTACGTGCGTGCGTGCGTGCATGCGTGCGTGCGTGCGTGCGTGTCAGAGGCAGAGAGAGACATCACTGGATGGAAATGTGTCACCATAGCGATGGATGGGGGGATTGTAAAATATGTCTGTCAGCAGGTCTTTGATGAGTAACACACACACAATCTCTCCTTCTAGTGTGTGTGGTGAACATCAGGGATCTTTATATGAAGAACCTTAATATCCTCTCTCTCTCTCTCCCTCTTCCTCTCTCTCTCTCTCTCCCTCTTCCTCTCTCTCTTCCTCTTCCTCTTCCTCTCTCTCTCTTCCTCTTCCTCTCTCTCTCTTCTCCTCCTCTTCCTCTCTGAGCAGATGGCTCCCAGCGAGTGTCTCTCCCCATGTTTCCGTCTGTTAGATAACCAGTTATCCAACTTTGTCCTGCGGCTGTTTTCCAGCCTCCGCTCAACACTTGCTACTCTCTCCATCTCTCTCTCCATCTCTCTCTCTCTCCATCTCTGTCTCCCTCTCCATCTCTCTCTCTCTCTCTCCATCTCTCTCTCTCTCCATCTCTGCCTCTCTCTCCATCTCTCTTTCCATCTCTGTCTCTCTCTCCATCTCTCTCTCTCTCTCTCTCCATCTCTCTCCATCTCTCTCTCTCTCCATCTCTGTCTCTCTCTCTCTCCATCTCTGTCTCTCTCTCCATCTCTCTTTCCATCTCTCTCTCTCTGTCTCTCTCATCTCTCTCTCTCTCTCCATCTCTCTGCGTATGAATAACATTATTTCTCTGTGTAGGAAAGGAAGGAAGGGATGGAGAAAGGGAAGGAAGGAAGGCTGCTGCTCTTGTCCACATTCCTGCATTGTTATCATTATATGCGTTGCACGTCAAATAGAACACTGTGTAGGCCCAGCAGTGTGGATCATGGCTGCCGTGTGTGTGTGTGTGTGTGTGTGTGTGTGTGTGTGTGTGTGTGTGTGTGTGTGTGTGTGTGAATCAGGCTGATTGGAGCCTTCTCCTCTATGTCCTGCAGGAGACGCTGCGCTGTGTAAAGATGGCCGCCGTGGCTTCCTACGACCAGCTGGCCCACCAGGTGGAGGCGCTCCGCAAGGAGAACTCACACCTGAGGAGAGAACTGGAGGACAACTCACAACACCTGTCCAAACTGGAGACAGAGACCTCGGGCATGAAGGTCTGTCTGTCTCACACACACACACACACACACACACACACACACACACACACACACACACACAGTAACACATAGACACACACACAGTAACACACGCACACACACACACACACACGCACGCACGCACACACACACACACACACACACACACACACACACACACACAAGTTGAAGTTTGAGTTGCTTTCGTCAACATTTTCGTTTCTTGGAACCGTGAAAAACATCCTGGATGTAAATCTGTGAACATGGCGGCTTTAATAAGGCGTCAGTGTCTGAATGAGGCGTTCAGGTGCCCCGTCCTGTGTGTAAATCTGTGTTTCTGTCTCTGTCTGGTGATGCAGGAGGTGTTGAAGCAGCTGCAGAGTAAACTGGAGCAGGAGGCGGGAACGCTGGCGTCGTCGGGACGGAGCGACGTGCTGCACCAGCTCAAAGGTCCCGATCACTCTTTAAACTCTGTGTGTTGTATATGTGTGTGTGCGTGCGTGCGTGCGTGCGTGCGTGTGTGTGTGTGTGTGAGTGTGAGTGTGTGTGCGTGCAGTCCTGTGTGTGTGTGTGTGTGTGTGTGTGACTGTATTATTGTCTCATTTAGCTTCTTAGTTACAGTTTACTGTAGTCATGGT
>CM042432.1:2232500-2247500 GCA_023631565.1 Gymnocephalus cernua
TGGGATGTTTCCTCCCTCAGAGCTCCACATGGACCTGACTAACTACTGTAGTTTATTATGGGATTTTTCCTCCCTCAGAGCTCCACATGGACCTGACTAACTACTGTAGTTCATTATGGGATGTTTCCTCAGAGCTCATCATCGACCTGACTAACTACTGTAGTTTATTATGGGATGTTTCCTCAGAGCTCATCATCGACCTGACTAACTACTGTAGTTTATTATGGGATGTTTCCTCCCTCAGAGCTCCACATGGACCTGACTAACTACTGTAGTTTATTATGGGATGTTTCCTCAGAGCTCATCATCGACCTGACTAACTACTGTAGTTTATTATGGGATGTTTCCTCCCTCAGAGCTCATCATCGACCTGACTAACTACTGTAGTTTATTATGGGATGTTTCCTCCCTCAGAGCTCCACATGGACCTGACTAACTACTGTAGTTTATTATGGGATGTTTCCTCAGAGCTCATCATCGACCTGACTAACTACTGTAGTTTATTATGGGATGTTTCCTCCCTCAGAGCTCATCATCGACCTGACTAACTACTGTAGTTTATTATGGGATGTTTCCTCCCTCAGAGCTCCACATCGACCTGACTAACTACTGTAGTTTATTATGGGATGTTTTCTCCCTCAGAGCTCCACATGGACCTGACTAACTACTGTAGTTCATTATGGGATGTTTCCTCCCTCAGAGCTCCACATCGACCTGACTAACTACTGTAGTTTATTATGGGATGTTTCCTCAGAGCTCATCATCGACCTGACTAACTACTGTAGTTTATTATGGGATGTTTTCTCCCTCAGAGCTCCACATGGACCTGACTAACTACTGTAATTTATTATGGGATGTTTCCTCCCTCAGAGCTCATCATCGACCTGACTAACTACTGTAGTTTATTATGGGATGTTTCCTCCCTCAGAGCTCCACATCGACCTGACTAACTACTGTAGTTTATTATGGGATGTTTCCTCAGAGCTCATCATCGACCTGACTAACTACTGTAGTTTATTATGGGATGTTTTCTCCCTCAGAGCTCCACATGGACCTGACTAACTACTGTAGTTTATTATGGGATGTTTCCTCCCTCAGAGCTCCACATGGACCTGACTAACTACTACGAACTGAAGCATCAGCCTCACAACCTGCGGCTGCTGGCGGACGGCCTTGGGGGGGCAGATCCTCCCAGCAGAGCGCCGTCCCGTCTGAGCACGGCGTCCGGAGCCGAGGCCGCTGCCGCCGCCGCCATGATGCCACATCACTTCCTGGAAGGAGCGCCGCCTAAAACAGCTGTGATCAGCGGAGCGGACGGACGGATGAGCGACCATCACCAGGAGGAACTGTACAAGGAGAGGTAGGGATATATATTTATATTATTATTTTTTATATTATTTTTATATATATAGACATTTTCACAGATGTAAACATAAATATTGTAAATGGACCCAAGTTGATTTCCTGTTGCAGTGAATGTGAATGACAACAACTGACAGGAAGTTAACAAGGGGCCTGGCTGTTGCCTAGCAATGTAATTCCATTGAAACCTTCTATATATTATTTATATTATTATTTATATATATTTGTATTGTGATTTATTTATTCATTCATTTAAATTATTATTTATATTATTATTTATTTATTTAAATTATTAGTTATACATCCATCCATCCATCCATCCATCCATCCATCGTCGTCCGTTTATCCGTGGTCGGGTCGCGGGGGGAGCAGCTCCAGCAGGGGACCCCAAACTTCCCTTTCCCGAGCCACATTAACCAGCTCTGACTGGGGGATCCCGAGGCGTTCCCAGGCCAGGTTGGAGATGTAATCCCTCCACCTAGTCCTGGGTCTTCCCCGAGGTCTCCTCCCAGCTGGACGTGCCTGGAACACCTCCCTAGGGAGGCGCCCAGGGGGCATCCTTACCAGATGCCCGAACCACCTCAACTGGCTCCTTTCGACGTGAAGGAGCAGCGGCTCTACTCCGAGCTCCTCACGGATGACTGAGCTTCTCACCCTATCTCTAAGGGAGACGCCAGCCACCCTCCTGAGGAAACCCATTTCGGCCGCTTGTACCCTGGATCTCGTTCTTTCGGTCATGATCCAGCCTTCATGACCATAGGTGAGGGTAGGAACGAAAACTGACCGGTAGATCGAGAGCTTTGCCTTCCGGCTCAGCTCTCTTTTCATCACAACGGTGCGATAAACTGAATGTAATACCGCCCCCGCTGCGCCGATTCTCCGGCCAATCTCCCGCTCCATTGTCCCCTCACTCGCAAACAAGACCCCAAGGTACTTAAACTCCTTCACTTGGGGTAAGGACTCATTCCCTACCTGGAGAAGGCACTCCATCGGTTTCCTGCTGAGAACCATGGCCTCAGATTTAGAGGTGCTGATCCTCATCCCAGCCGCTTCACACTCGGCTGCAAACCGATCCAGTTAGTTATACATATTATATTATTTATATTATTTGCTACTGACAGACTCAGATTATTATTCTGAGTGTCTGACAACATTATGAAAGGATCCCTACAGAGATAGACCTTTTAGTTAAAGAGGAAGATCCTTTTAGTTTAACATGAAACAGCCCCGAAATCACCATCACCAAACTACACCAGACTCCATGTAAATAATCACTACTTTTAGCGTGTATAGAGCCAGACTCCATGTAAATAATCAGGACTTTTAGTGTGTATAGAGCCAGACTCCATGTAAATAATCACTACTTTTAGCGTGTATAGAGCCAGACTCCATGTAAATAATCACTACTTTTAGCGTGTATAGAGCCAGACTACATGTAAATAATCACTACTTTTAGTGTGTATAGAGCCAGACTACATGTAAATAATCACTACTTTTAGCATGTATAGAGCCAGACTACATGTAAATAATCAGGACTTTTAGCGTGTATAGAGCCAGACTCCATGTAAATAATCAGGACTTTTAGCGTGTGTAGAGCCAGACTCCATGTAAATAATCACTACTTTTAGCGTGTATAGAACCAGCATATCTCCACATGTAAATGGGTGAATTAAGAGTTTATTCCAACCAGACCAGAGTGGTGATTGTTGGAACAGTGGAAAGATAAACCAAGACGGATTTTGGTAGTTTTATTTAGTTTCTGTCCACTTTGAATGAAGTGTGTTTTACAATGATACAAGTAGTGATTATTTACATGGAGTCTGGTGTAGTTTGGTGATGGTGATTTCGGGGCTGTTTCATG
The DNA here is from genome assembly GCA_023631565.1 of Gymnocephalus cernua. Classification (NCBI taxonomy): domain Eukaryota; kingdom Metazoa; phylum Chordata; class Actinopteri; order Perciformes; family Percidae; genus Gymnocephalus; species Gymnocephalus cernua. The sequence continues at coordinate 2,235,724 of CM042432.1, forward strand.
TTAAACTAAAAGGATCTTACTCTTTAACTAAAAGGTAGATATATTTGTGTTTTGTTGGCGTGAGAGTCGGTGTGTCGACGGTTAACGTGTGTGTGCCCGTCTGCAGGAACCTGCTGCTGGGGGAGATCGACCGCGAGGAGAGAGAGCGCTGCTGGTACTTCAGCCAGCTGGAGGCGCTGTCACAGAGACTGGCTCAACTTCCTCGCATCGACACGGTGAGAACACGCACGCATGCATTCATGCACGCAGGGACACGCACACACAGACACAAGCGCAGATACACTCACACACACACACGCACACATACGCACGCACACCCACAATTACGCACGCACACCCACATGCACACAGATACACACCGACACACACACACACACACACACACATGCACACACACACACACGTACACATACACAAATCAGGAAATCAGTGGTGATACCCCGCCCTAGTGCTGACCTCTGACCTGCTTCCTGTTCCCTGTGTGTTGTTGTTGTAGTTTTCTCTGCAGATGGATCTGATCCGGCAGCAGCTGGAGTTCGAGGCGCAGCAGGTCCGATCCGTGATGGAGGAACGCTTCGGCACCAGCGACGAGATGGTTCAGAGGACGCAGGTGAGAGCGAGACAGCTGATTGGACGCTCGCTTACACTGAAAAAAGTTGAAACATTTTGAGTAGTACTGTCAAACGATTAAAATATTTAATCGCGATTAATGTCATAGTTAACTCACGATTAATCACAATTAATCACACATTTTTATCTATTCTTTATTAATTCAATTGTTAAATAGTTGAGTCGTTGATGGGATGAAACACAGACAGCTGGTTGGTGGAAAAACATCTGAACTGTGTGTGTGTGTGTGTGTGTGTGTGTGTGTGTGTGTGTGTGTGTGTGTGTGTGTGTGTGTGTGTGTGTTGCAGATACGTGTTGCTCGTCTGGAACAGCTGGAGAAAGAGCTGCAGGAGGCCCGAGGGAGTCAAGAGACCCAGCTACAGGTCAGACACACATTACTTTACAATACACACACATTATACACACATTATACACATTATACACACATTATACATGCAGACAGCAAATATAAAGGAGATTTTTTTTAAATCTGTACGGTCCATATGTGTTTGTGTTATGTAGTGGATGTGAAAATGAACTGATACCTCCTCCGTCAGCTCTAGCCCAGTTGAGCTGGGTAAAGGATGCTGATAGCCAGGCTCTCATTGGCTAGCTTTTAGCCAATCAGAGTCAAGCAGCTTAGCTTGTTGAATATTAATGAGAACTGGCACAAATCGAGCTGAGTCTTCCTGCAGGCTTTCTACACCATGCTAGAATGGCTTGAAACAAGGTAACCAAGGTTACAGAGTCCATGGTAGAACTTCAGACATTACCACCAAGTCATGACATACGTGCACCTTCAACGCCAAGTCTTCCAGAGTTTATCGTGAACTAGATGTGTGTTATGTAGTGCTGTAGTACTCAAGTCCAGACTCGAGACATTTTTCTTTTGTCTTGGACATGTCTTGGACTTGTTCGGAAAGGAACTTGCAATGTACATTGGGACATTTTTAGACGAAAACTTTATTCGTCACACACAATCGTACACAGTACAATGTGCAGTGAAATTGGTTTCCCGTGTGGTCATGTTGTGTCTTTGTGACTGAAAAGAAATGTATATAAAGTCAAATCAAACCGTGGATTTGGAGAACCGTGTCAACCTGATAGCAGAGTCTTGTTTTTTGTCCCTTTGTAATTATTCTGCATCGCTGTGACTGTTATGGGCAGCCTGGTCTCACAGAATTCCGTGAAATGAGCATAAACTGGTAACAGCTCATTACGTGGTGGTGGCACGGAATGAGCGAAAATTCTGTGTGGCCACCACGTAATTTCTTGCAGATCAGGTTGGTTATGAGACTGAGGGAAGGGAAGGAAGGAAGGAAAGAAGGAAGGAAGGAGGGCGGGAGGAAAGGAGATAGGAAGGAAAGAAAGAGAGAAGGGGGAGGGAAGGATGGAAGGGAGGGGAGATGAAGGAAGGAAGGAAGGGAGAGAGGAAGTGAAGGAAGGAAAGAAGGAAGGAGGGCAGGAGGAAGGGAGAGAGGAAGGAAGGAAGGAAGGAGGAACGAAGGAAGGAAGGGGAAGGAAGAGAGATAGGAAGGAAGAAAGGAAGGAAGGAAGGAAGGGAAGGAGGGAGACAGGAAGGAAGGAAGGAGGAAAGGGAAGGAAGGAAGGGAGAGAGCAAGTAAGGAAAGGCGGAAGGAGGGAGTGAAGGAAGGAAGGGAGAAAGGAAGGGAAGGAAGGAAGGAGGGGGGAGAAAGGAAGAATGGGAGAGAGGAAGGGAAAGACAGAAGGGAAGGAAGGGAGAGAGGAAGGGAAGGGTGGAAGGGAAGGAAGGGAGAGATGAAGGGAAGGAAGGAAGGGAGAGAGGAAGGAAGGAAGGTTTTTTTGCATTTTGTTAGTCTTTACTTGGTCCCTTTAAGAAGGGAAGGACGGAAGGAAAGGAAGGAAGGGAGAGAGGAAGGGAAGGACAGAAGGGAAGGAAGGGAGAGAGGAAGGGAAGGATGGAAGGGAAGGAAGGGAGAGACGAAGGGAAGGAAGGAAGGGAGAGAGGAAGGAAGGAAGGTTTTTTTGCATTTTGTTAGTCTTTACTTGGTCCCTTTATAGTTGTTTTGTAGTTAGTTTGCGTCTCTGCGAGCGGTGGATTTGGAGGCGGGTGGAGGCCCAGAGGGTTACCGCGGTGACAGAGCCATATCTCTGTGCGGTTCACTGCAGCAGCCGTTCCCAGTCTAACACCACCTGGCTCAGCAACACAGCGCCGCCGGACGCCCAGACCCAGAACGCCGGGTACAGCGGCTGGGTGAAGGTGTCTCTAAAGGTGTGAAGGTGCACCATGGCGTCCTGCGAGACGCAGTAGAAGGACAGAGTGCCTGCGGACCAGTCCAGGTGCACGCCGACCCTGTGTGCGAAGGGTCGGGGCGCCACCGCCCTGAACCTCCGGTTGGCGTGGCACGGCGTGTAGCTTCCCTCCGAGCACTCCAGACTCCAGGAGCGCTCGTTGTGTCCCAGCAGGCAGCGTGCCGCATCTCCGTCTCTGCAGATGTCGTTGTAGGTGACGCCGATGTCGGCGCCACCGTTCCACTCCGCCTCCCAGTACGCCGAGTCCAGCAGCGCCTCCCGGCACAGGACCTGCGGGCAGCGTTTGAAGCGGTCCAGGTGCTCCGGCAGCCACAGCTCCGCCCACTCTCGAGTCACCTTCCGGTTGCTGTTGCTCAGACGCAGCTCTGAGTTGGCAGTGTTGGGGTCAAAGGTCAGATAACAGGCAACTAGGGGACGAAACGGAAACATAAGTCATTAAAAAAGCATTGAAAGACTCGATGAAAAGCTCCATAATGCAGCAAAAGCGCCAAAAACTTCGACAACGTTAAAAGAAAATGCTGAATTGCCAGAAAAAAAGTGTCAAACACGTTAAAAAAAGGTTGGAAAAATACTTCAAAAAGAAACTAATTTAACTGGCAGCGCTAGGGTCAAAGGTCAGATAAAATACGGAAACATGAGTCCATTCTGAAACTCATTTTGAAAACTAATTTCTGCCAAAAGCGGCAAAAAACATTGAGAAAAAACACTGAAAACACGAAAAGAAGCTTCAAAATGGTCGAAAGAACATTCTGAAATATAAAAAAAACGCTGAAATCATTGAAATATTTGTTGAAAAAAGCTTGTGAGAACAATGTTCTATATATATATATATATATATATATATATATATATATATATATATATATATATATATATATATATATATATATGTGAAGCAGATCTGTGTGAACTTACAGTTCTTCACTGACCACGAGTTTCCTCCCGGCCGACCCCTGCAGGAACAGAAATAACATCATATATCAGGGCTCTTCAACGTTTTTTAGGCCAAGGACCCCTTATCTGAAAGAGAGATGGATCAGGGCTAGCCGCGTGAGACCATCCTAATCTCGCGAGTTCCAGTTTACCACTCGCAGATCAGTCTGGCATACCACACCAACGACCGACCAATCAGCGTTGGTTTTGAGGCGGGTTTAGGTGTGACGCAACGAGGAGCTGGCGAGATCAGGATGGTCTCACGAGGCTCAGCAAACAGAAGCAATGCATGCAGATCTGACCTGATCTAGACACATCTTCAGACAGCGGTAGCCCTGATTCTGTTAGCCGCTCGCTAATGCTTTTTGTCTTGGATCCTTCTTTTGGAATATGGACCGGGAACCTGAAACGGGGCCTTTTATTCCTAAATTCTCGTCACACAAACGGCAAATATCCTTTGCCGACATGTTGCTTGCTTGCTGAGCTAATGAGCCTGGCCTCGTCGTTGCTCGGTTGGTACGTCAGTTGATCTTATTGGTTGATCTGATTGGTTGATTTGGCCCGTCTATCACCAACATAGGTAGTGATAGACAGATGGTAACCAGTATTTTCACCCCTTCCCAAAAGTACCCAGATGGATATGCCGAGCAAATGCGAAGCAATCCATCTGGCGGAGTCAGGTTAGGATCAGGGACCCCATACTACATACTATATATTGTAAATTATATTGTATAGAATTAAGTTGCATATTAAACTGGACCTAGAGTAACGTGTAGTTGCATAGAATACTAAGCTATTCAAATAGCCTAATAACTGTGGGCTTGATTTCATAAATCATGTTTTAATGTTAAACATACAGTACATGTGGCACACATCTGTGGATGGCCTTAGTGACTACCTTGACTATAGGCCAGTAATATGTTGGATTCATGTTAAGACTTTTTATAGTCTGTGTGTGTGTATGTGTGTGTGTGCTAGTCAGTCGTCTATTTAGTGGTGTATGTGCCCTGACGAAGTTTAAGTGTCATATAAATCACAATCTGTGTTGATACAAGTACCAGTGTTCTTGTAGAAGCATTTTAATCACATTGAAATTTTCATGATACAGTGCTGATAACCTCTGCCATCTTGGTCATACTTTTCTTGTAACTCCCGCCTCCAAACACAAACACGCGGACCTGATTGGTTCTCGGGTGGTCCTCAAATTTCGCTGTGTGGAACCCTACCGTAATGTTGGGGTCAACATTAGCTGTAACCCTCCCCCCTGTACATTACGCCTATGCATGGACAACACATTCTCACTCCCATCACGTGACATATGGACGCATGGTCAGGTGCCTTTGGCGGTCTTATTGATAGTAAAAGTCTCCTTTAGTGTCAGATCTAAGATGTTGGGTGGGCTTATAAAAGGTATGGTTGGACTTACCTCATGTTGTCTTGGTCTGAGTCTCTCAGACTGAAGAGAGTGATCTCAGAGGACGGCGGTTGCAGAGGAAGAGTCCCTGATGGCTTTTCTTCTGCTTCGTCTTTGTTTATCCTCTCATCATCTGCTGACTCGGCTGAGCAGCCGTCACTCGACTGTTCACTCTCACATCTCTGCTCAGCTGTAGAGTTAATATACAGTACAATACATGTAACCCTCGGCTGTTCAAACACAACCAAGGCAAAGAAGTTCAACGATTCTGCACGTTTATAATATGACCTAGCATTGAGTTACAGCAGCTTAACTAACAGAGATTAGACTGATCTTCAACTTCAGACACAAGTGATTTAGGAGAAAGACATTTTTTTATCCTTCCTCCTAAATCACTTGTGTGATTTACTTAAAAATGTGCTTATAGATTTACACAATGGCAGAGCTAACATACCTGATGCTACAGTGGTGTAGTCTAGTTTTTGTGGTGAGTTTACTGAGTTGTTTCCCTCCCAGCAACACAGACGGGGTGAATTTATGACCTTTCCTAGTGGGTATTACTGAAATCCTTGACCTTTTCTAGTGGGTATACTGAAATCCTTGACCTTTCCTAGTGGGGTATGCTGAAATCGTTGACCTTTCCTAGTGGGATTTGAAATACTTGACCTTTCGTAGTGGGTATGCTGAAATCCTTGACCTTTCATAGTGGGTATGCGGAAATCCTTGACCTTTCCTACTGGGTATGCTGAAATCCTTGACATTTCCTAGTGGGATTTGAAATACTTGACCTTTCGTAGTGGGTATACTGAAATCCTTGACCTTTCCTAGTGGGGTATGCTGAAATCCTTGACCTTTCCTTGTGGGATTTGAAATACTTGACCTTTTGTAGTGGGTATTCTGAAATCCTTGACCTTTCGTAGTGGGTATGCGGAAATCCTTGACCTTTCCTACTGGGTATGCTGAAATCCTTGACATTTCCTAGTGGGATTTGAAATACTTGACCTTTCGTAGTGGGTATACTGAAATCCTTGACCTTTCCTAGTGGGGTATGCTGAAATCCTTGACCTTTCCTAGTGGGATTTGAAATACTTGACCTTTTGTAGTGGGTATGCTGAAATCCTTGACCTTTCGTAGTGGGTATGCGGAAATCCTTGACCTTTCCTACTGGGTATGCTGAAATCCTTGACCTTTCCTAGTGGGTATACTGACATCCTTGACCTTTCCTAGTGGGGTATGCTGAAATCCTTGACCTTTCCTAGTGGGTATACTGACATCCTTGACCTTTCCTAGTGGGTATACTGAAATCCTTGACCTTTCCTAGTGGGGTATGCTGAAATCCTTGACCTTTCCTAGTGGGATTTGAAATACTTGACCTTTTGTAGTGGGTATGCGGAAATCCTTGACCTTTCCTACTGGGTATGCTGAAATCCTTGAGCTTTCCTAGTGGGTATACTGACATCCTTGACCTTTCCTAGTGGGTATACTGAAATCCTTGACCTTTCCCAGTGGGTATACTGACATCCTTGACCTTTCCTAGTGGGTTAACTGAAATACTTGACCTTTCCTAGTAGGTTAACTGACATCCTTGACCTTTCCTAGTGGGTATACTCTGTACACCTGAATATCACGTAGACTACACCACTGCGATGCTGTGACGTGAAGTTGTTCAAATCTCTGACAGATAATCTGGAAGTTTTACTGTTAAAAAAATGTATCTTACCTGCCTGTGATGGAGGAATCATCTCCTCACCATGTTGTGTTTCAGAGAGACTTGTAGTTTCAGCTACTTCCATTTCTTTCATCCCATCTTTCAAGTTGTGGTTAATTTTCTCGGCGTCGACTGCCTCTTCGTTTTGCTCCAAGACGTTTCCTTTAACACCAGCAAACTGGCTTGTCTCTGAGAATAACTTTTTATCATCTGGACCGTTCTCCGCTTTCTGAGAAGTCTTTCTGAACAGACTCTGTAAAAAGTGTTTGTCCACTCTTTCAGCTTTCATTTTGAAGGCGTTGGATGAGTCTTCCTTCGCCGTGACGCCCTTGTCTCGCTCCTTTGAAGGACTGAGTCTGAAGACATCTGAAGAAGCTTTTATTTTGAAGGCGTTGTGTGAGTCTTCCTTCGCCGTGACGCCCTTGTTGTCTCGCTCCTTTGAAGGACTGAGTCTCAAGACGTCTGAAGAAGCTGTTATTTTGAAGGCGTTGTGTGAGTCTTCCTTCGCCGTGACTCCCTTGTTGTCTCGCTCCTTTGAAGGACCGAGTCTGAAGACGTCTTTAAAGTTAAGAAAGCTCGGAGGGTTGATTGTTTCCTCACCGTGTTGTGTTTCAGAGAGACTTCTAGGTTCAGCTACTTCCACTTCATTCATCCCATCTTTCAAGTTGTCATTGACTTTCGCGCCGTCGACCGTCTCTTCGCTTTGCTCCAAGAGGTTTCCTTTACAACTAGCGTCCATTTCTTCCTTTGTTTGCGCGCTTGTCTCTGACATTATCTTTTTAATTTCTGTACCGCTCTCCACTTTCTGAGAAGTTTTGAACAGACTCTGTAAAAAGAGTGAGTCGGTTCTTTCAGCTTTTATTTTGGAGGCGTCGACTGTCTCGTCATTTTGCTCCAAGACGTTTCCTTTAAAACCAGCAAACTGGCTTGTCTCTGAGAATATCTTTTCATCGTCCGGACCGTTCTCCGCTTTTTGAGAAGTCTTTCTGAACAGACTCTGTAAAAAGGGTTCTTCTGCTCTTTCAACTTTTATTTTGAAAGCGTTGGATGAGTCTTCCTTCGCCGTGACGCCCTTGTGGTCTCGTTCTTTTGAAGGACTGAGTCTGAAGACATTCGAGACGTCCTTAAAGTTAAGAAAGCTCACACGGTTGATCGTTTCCTCACTGTGTTGTGTTTCAGAGACACTTGTAGTTTCAGCTACTTCCACTTCATTCGTCCTGTCTTTGAAGTGGTCATTGACTTTCTCAGCGTCGACTGTCTCTTCGTTTTGCTCCGAGACATTTTCTTTAAAAGTAGCGTCCATTTCTTCCTTTGTTTGCTCGCTTGTCTCTGAAAATATCTCTTTATCGTCCGTACCACTCTCCGCTTTCTGAGAAGTCTTTCTGAACAGACTCGGTAAAAAGGGTTCTTCAGCTCTTTCAGCTTTTACTTTGAAGCCGTCAACTGTCTCTTCGTTTTGCTCCGGGACGTTTCCTTTAAAACCAGCAAACTGGCTCGTCTCTGAGAATAACTTTTTATTGTCCGGACCATTCTCCGCTTTCTGAGAAGTCTTTCTGAACAGACTTTGTAAAAAGGGTCTGTCGGTTCTTTCAGCTTTCATTTTGAAGGCGTTGGATGAGTCTTCCTTCACCGTGACGCCCTTGTGGTCTTGCTCCTTTGAAGGACCGAGTCTGAAGACGTTCGAGATGTTGTCTTTAAAGTTAAGAAAGCTCAGACGGTTGATCGTTTCCTCACCGTGTTGTGTTTCAGAGACACTTGTAGTTTCAGCTACTTCCACTTCATTTATCCCATCTTGCAAGTTGTTGGTGACTTTCCCGGCGTCGACTATCTCTTCGTTTTGCTCCGAGACGTTTCCTTTAAAGCCAGTGTCCATTTCTTCCTTTGTTTGCTCGCTTGTCTCTGAAAATATCTTTTTATCTTCTGGACCATTCTCTACTTTCTGAGAGGTCTTTCTGAACAGACTTTCCGCTCTTTCAGCTTTTATTTTGAAGGCGTTGGATGTGTCTTCTTTTGCCCTGATGCCCTTGTGGTCTCGCTCCTTTGAAGGACTGAGTCTGAAGACGTTCGAGACGTTGTCTTTAAAGTTAAGAAAGCTCAGACGGTTGATCGTTTCCTCACCATGTTGTGTTTCAGAGAGACTTGTAGTTTCAGCTACTTCCACTTCATTCATCACGTCTTTCAAGTTGTCGTTGACTTTCCCAGCGTCGACTGTCTCTTCGTTTTGCTCCGAGACATTTTCTTTAAAGCCAGCATCCATTTCTTCCTTTGTTTGCTCACTTGTCTCTGAAAATATCTCTTTATCGTCCGTGCCGCTCTCCGCTTTCTGAGAAGTCTTTCTGAACAGACTCGGTAAAAAGGGTTCTTCAGCTCTTTCAGCTTTTACTTTGAAGCCGTCAACTGTCTCTTCGTTTTGCTCCGGGACGTTTCCTTTAAAACCAGCAAACTGGCTCGTCTCTGAGAATAACTTTTTATTGTCCGGACCATTCTCCGCTTTCTGAGAAGTCTTTCTGAACAGACTTTGTAAAAAGGGTCTGTCGGTTCTTTCAGCTTTCATTTTGAAGGCGTTGGATGAGTCTTCCTTCACCGTGACGCCCTTGTGGTCTTGCTCCTTTGAAGGACCGAGTCTGAAGACGTTCGAGATGTTGTCTTTAAAGTTAAGAAAGCTCAGACGGTTGATCGTTTCCTCACCGTGTTGTGTTTCAGAGACACTTGTAGTTTCAGCTACTTCCACTTCATTTATCCCATCTTGCAAGTTGTTGGTGACTTTCCCGGCGTCGACTATCTCTTCGTTTTGCTCCGAGACGTTTCCTTTAAAGCCAGTGTCCATTTCTTCCTTTGTTTGCTCGCTTGTCTCTGAAAATATCTTTTTATCTTCTGGACCATTCTCTACTTTCTGAGAGGTCTTTCTGAACAGACTTTCCGCTCTTTCAGCTTTTATTTTGAAGGCGTTGGATGTGTCTTCTTTTGCCCTGATGCCCTTGTGGTCTCGCTCCTTTGAAGGACTGAGTCTGAAGACGTTCGAGACGTTGTCTTTAAAGTTAAGAAAGCTCAGACGGTTGATCGTTTCCTCACCATGTTGTGTTTCAGAGAGACTTGTAGTTTCAGCTACTTCCACTTCATTCATCACGTCTTTCAAGTTGTCGTTGACTTTCCCAGCGTCGACTGTCTCTTCGTTTTGCTCCGAGACATTTTCTTTAAAGCCAGCATCCATTTCTTCCTTTGTTTGCTCACTTGTCTCTGAAAATATCTCTTTATCGTCCGTGCCGCTCTCCGCTTTCTGAGAAGTCTTTCTGAACAGACTCTGTAAAAAGGGTTCTTCAGCTCTTTCAGCTTTTATTTTGAAGGCGTCAACTGTCTCTTCGTTTTGCTCCGTGACGTTTCCTTTAAAACCAGCAAACTGGCTCGTCTCTGAGAATAACTTTTTATTGTCCGGACCGTTCTCCGCTTTCTGAGAAGTCTTTCTGGACAGACTTTGTAAAAAGGGTCTGTCGGTTCTTTCAGCTTTTATTTTGAAGCTGTTGGATGAGTCTTCCTTCACCGTGACGCCCTTGTGGTCTCGCTCCTTTGAAGGACCGAGTCTGAAGACATTCGAGACGTTGTCTTTAAAGTTAAGAAAGCTCAGACGGTTGATCGTTTCCTCACTGTGTTGTGTTTCAGAGACACTTGTAGTTTCAGCTACTTCCACTTCATTCATCCCGTCTTTCAATTTGTTGTTGACTTTCCCGGCGTCGACTGTCTCTTCGTTTTGCTCCAAGACGTTTCCTTTAAAACCAGCGTCCATTTCTTCCTTTGTTTGCTCGCTTGTCTCTGAAAATATCTTTTTATCTTCTGGACCATTCTCTACTTTCTGAGAAGTCTTTCTGAACAGACTTTCTGCTCTTTCAGCTTTTATTTTGAAGGCGTTGGATGAGTCTTCTTTCGCCGTGATGCCCTTGTGGTCTCGCTTCTTTGAAGGACCGAGTCTGAAGACGTTCGAGACGTTGTCTTTAAAGTTCAGAAAGCTCAGACGGTTGATCGTTTCCTCACCATGTTGTGTTTCAGAGAGACTTGTAGTTTCAGCTACTTCCACTTCATTCATCCCATCCTTCAAGTTGTCGTTGACTTTCTCGCCGTCGAACGTCTCTTCGTTTTTCTCCGAGACATTTTCTTTAAAACTAGCGTCCATTTCTTCCTTTGTTTGCTCGCTTGTCTCTGAAAATATCTCTTTATCGTCCGTACCGCTCTCCGCTTTCTGAGAAGTCTTTCTGAACAGACTTTGTAAAAAGGGTTCTTCTGTTCTTTCAGCTTTCATTTTGAAGGCATGGGATGAGTCCTCCTTCGCCGTGACGCCCTTGTGGTCTCGCTCCTTTGAAGGACCGAGTCTGAAGACGTTCGAGACATTGTCCTTACAGTTCAGAAAGCTCAGACGGTCGATTGTTTCCTCACTGTGTTGTGTTTCAGAGACACTTGTAGTTTCAGCTACTTCCACTTCATCCGTCCCGTCTTTCAAGTTGTCGTTGACTTTCTCGCCGTCGACCGTCTCTTCGTTTTGCTCTGAGACATTTCCTTTAAAACCAGCGTCCATTTCTTCCTTTGTTTGCTCACTTGTCTCTGACATTATCTTTTTAACTCCCGTACCGCTCTCCACTTTCTGAGAAGTCTTTCTGAACAGACTCTGTAAAAAGGGTGCGTCGGTTGTTCTTTCAGCTTTTATTTTGAAGGTGTCGGTTGAGTCTCGCTCCTTTGAAGGACTGAGTGTGAAGATGTCTGAAGAAGCTTTTATTTTGAAGGTGTTGGATGAGTCTTCCTTCGCCGTCACGCCCTTGTTGTCTCGCTCCT
>CM042432.1:2252500-2272500 GCA_023631565.1 Gymnocephalus cernua
GAAACAATGTCGGTGACAATGTCGGTGACATTTAAGATTAACACATGTTTATTACTAAGGCCATATGGTCAAAATTAAATGATTTAATAGTGATGTAATAACTATAACTTATAATACACAATAACTTATTTCACCAGTAAATTGCTGTTGGACGACAAAAACAACCACCAGATGGGAAAAGGGTATTTTACAATAACTTTGAATGCACCGCGAGGCTGAAGGTTACCAGTTTCAGTGAATGCACCGCGAGGCTGTAGGTTACCAGTTTCAGTGAATGCACCGCGAGGCTGTAGGTTACCAGTTTCAGTGAATGTACCGCGAGGCTGTAGGTTACCAGTTTCAGTGAATGTACCGCGAGGCTGTAGGTTACCAGTTTCAGTGAATGCACCGCGAGGCTGTAGGTTACCAGTTTCAGTGAATGTACCGCGAGGCTGTAGGTTACCAGTTTCAGTGAATGCACCGCGAGGCTGTAGGTTACCAGTTTCAGTGAATGCACCGCGAGGCTGTAGGTTACCAGTGTCAGTGAATGCACTGCGAGGCTGTAGGTTACCAGTGTCAGTGAATGCACCGTCTGTGTTTTTCCGACGTCGGCGGCTGCTGCGCTGCAGAGCAGACTGTTGATATACAGTCACACTTTACACTGTTTAACTTTACCTGTCAGCATTTTAACCGTGTTTAATCCAGCTGCTAGCTAAAGCTAGGCTAACGTTACCTGCTGTCGAGTGTAGTGGAAAGTCAGGCACCGAAATAAGCCACCAAAATTTTCGTCCTTATTCGGTCTCGTTACTACCGTTTACGTTGGAACCGGGGACCTATTGGCACCGAGTTTCGGTACCCAACCCTAGTCATGATGAACTGTTTTACAGTCAGTAGGCTGTATACATCCGCACACACAAAATTAGGATTATGGTTATTTTTGAAAACTAAGTGCTGTAGTACAACCAGCAGGGGGTCTTCTATGAGTGTAGTATTTTTTGACACATGAATCTTTGTTTATATGACACGTATTAAATGTTTTTTGCAAAAAGATTTCCCCAAAATTATGCATATGCCTATTTTTGAAAAGTAAGTGATGTAGTACAACTACCAGTAGACAAATTATAATTGAGGTAAGTTTGGAGACACTACCTTATTTAATCATTAAATTAATAAATATTTTTGTTGCATCTTTTTTCGGTGTTGCAATTTGTAGACGGTCCCTAAGCACTCGTCTCACCGCCGTCTCACCGCCGGCTGCTCGTAGAGACCAATGTTATTTCTCCAGGTTGAAGGACGGCTCGATTGGATGAAAATGACTTTGTATCTCGTTGTTAACCTTACTACGGTACGAAAGATGCTTCGTTTGTGATTTAATATCATTTCGCTATAGAGTAATTGAGCCCAGAAGTTCGAATCTGTGAATGTCTTTCTAACTTTACCAAAGTCCTATAGACCAGCTCCCAACACAACTTTGAGAATAGATTTTTTTTTATCGCCCGATAAGAGTCTCACGTTAACGCAGCACGTTAACTAACGGCCCACCACTAAAATATATATATAGGCCTATACAGGGGCCCAATAAGGTAATCATGATATCCCTAAATCTACCGTTGATGTCATCGGCCCCCTGCAGGTGGAGATGGTGTTCTGGCTGCTCTCCATGCTCGCCAACAGAGACAAGGAGGAGATGTCTCGGACTCTGCTGGCTCTGTCCAGCTCTCAGGACAGCTGCATCGCCATGAGGAAGTCTGGCTGCGTCCCCCTCCTGGTCCAGATCCTCCACGAAGCTCCAGGCGGCAGCGGCAGTGGACCCGCGGAGACGGCGGCATCGGTGGCGACGGGCTGCAGCCGAGAAGCCAAATCCAGAGCCAGCGCCGCCCTGCACAACATCATCTACTCGCAGCAGGACGAGGGACAGGCCCGCCGCGAGATGAGGGTGCTGCACATGCTGGAGCAGGTCCGCACGTACTGCGACAGCGGCTGGGACTGGATCGAGAGCCACGCAGGGACACCGTCACCAGGAGGAACCAAAACCACCGGTGAGACAAGTTATCTTTAAAAGGATAACTTCTGTATGCAGGCAGAGCAGCAGAGAGACAGACACCAGAGAGACAGACAGGGTTCCCCTATGAAAATCATCAGTCACTTAGACACAAATAAACTAGTTACCTACCTACCTTTAACATTTAGAAACCAAAAACCACCAGTTAAACCATTTCCATTTCCCTCCAAACATGAAGTTCCTTTGAAATTAAGTAACTAACACTTGCGTACTTTTACTTTCGGGCTCTAACTTGTAACAGTATTTACTACTTTTACTAAGTGTTTTCGTCTCTGCAGACATCCCTGAACCTGTGGACCCTCAGATCTGTCAGGCCATGTGCGCCATCATGAAGCTGTCCTTCGAGGAAGAGTACCGACGCGCCATGAACGAACTAGGTTGGTGAAGCCCCTGCATCCCGGTACCCTACCTACCATCAGGGACACGTTTGGCAATCCCTCCAGAAAAACACAGAGTTTTTTTGTGATTGTTGCGGGCAAAAATCCTTGATTATGTGGCACGTTTTCTTAAAAAATGTGATGGAATATGCGGGATATTTATGCGATTTTATGCGATGAAATTGCGGGAACTTGCAAAAATTGCAGGAACTTACAAAAACTGCAGTTTGATGAAAAAGAGAAAAAAAGTGATTCCCCCAACACCGTGTTCTCACTAGGCGAAATTACATCACTCATAACGTTCCCATGACAACAGGGGAAAATGGTTGCTCTTGTGTGACGTAAACTTTTTCAACTTTCTGCTGAGATATATGTGACTTTTTTCCAACGAAAATGCAGGGATTATAAAATCATGCAAGCCCCGCATATTTTGTGTGGAAATTGGCAATTTATGCGGCGAAAGTGCGGCGTATTTGAAAAAAAGTGGCCCCCACATAAATATGCGGACTTTGGCTGATTATGCATTGAATTATGCGATCGCATAATCATGTTTTTCTGGAGGGAGTGCCATTTGTCTGTTGTCTCCTACCTACCACCAGGGACACGTTGTGTTTTCTTCCAGGTGGGCTGCAGGTGGTGGCCGATCTGATCCACCTGGATCAGGACATGTACGGCATGCTGAACGACCCCATCAACATGGCTCTGCGCCGCTACGCAGGGATGGCTGTCACTAACCTCACCTTCGGAGACGTCGTCAACAAGGTATTTATGTCAAAGATCCATTTTATTCAACGTACTATACTATGACTTGTTTTTCGACATACTATACTATGACGTTTTTAGACGTACTATACTATGACATACTATATTAACTTTTTTTCCTGTTTTTTTGACATATTATACTATGACTATTTTATGACCTTTTTTCGATATACTATACTATGACATTTTTTTGACATCCTATACAGTGACTTTTTTATTAGTGACAGAGAGGCCTTGGAGATTGACAGCAGCACTCAGTTTTTTAAGTGTTTATTGATTCACCAACAAATTGTCCCGTCTTTTTGACCTCCATGTGTTCTCCCTTCAGGCCACTCTGTGCTCTAAGAAGAGCTGTCTGCAGGCGCTGGTGGCCCAGCTGGCCTCCGACAGCGAGGAGCTGCATCAGGTGGTCTCCAGCATCCTGAGGAATCTGTCCTGGAGGGCCGACATCAGCAGCAAGAAAGTCCTCCGAGACATCGGCTGTGTGTCTGCACTGATGACCTGCGCCCTGCAGGCCACCAAGGTAACGCAATTCAAATAACTTTATTCGACTGTCTTAAGTGTACCGGGTAGTTCCAAACAGTCTTTTCTTTATGCTGGAACTACCCTTTGGAACCGGCTACCTGGTACACTTAAGACAGTCAGAAGCAGAGGCAGTTTTAAACTGGGTTTGAAAGTATGGCTTAGGTGCCAAGCATAGTCATTACCTATTTTTTTATTGTTAATTTTTTTTTCTTCTTTTGTATAACAAGGATGAATGTATGTAATGTATGATGAATTATTGATGTGTGATCATCTGCAACTGATCCTCTTCCCCTGCCCTTATATGGACCACAATGGAAATAAGTCTTTGGGCTTTACTGTGTTATTCCTGACTATTTATGTATTTTAATGTATAACTCAGAGTACTGCTTCATATTTTTATATTTAAGTGGTCTAATAAAATCAATCAATCAATCAGTCCATGGCAATAAGGAGGCACGAAGAGTAGCACATAAAAGATAAAACGTTGTCTGACAGAATATCTGACAGAATATTTTCTTACATTGTCTTCAATCAACAGATAACATTAAAGCCCCAAACACACACACAATATATATGATTGTTATATGTTGAGAAGTTATATGTGAAGAGGACAGTTAACAGGCAAGGTACAAATAAATAAATATGTAATAATTCATCGCATAACACTGTGCGTTGTAAGTGCTAATGTAATAAAACATTTTTTACATACAGCCAAAACATCAACAAGATATACAAATAAATGAAACACCAGGGGCCGTTTGTTTAAGGTTTATTGTGAAGAAATAGAGTTGTACATATGAACAGCATGTGCTCTGCTGTGGATACACGTCTTTATATTTTTATCTTGAATTAGTGAACTAAAGAAAGGAGGGAGAAACCGGTATGGATGGAGAGGTGCTGATGCTCCTGTACTTCAGAGTTGAGTAGTGTAGAAAAAGGGTCGTCCATTATACCCCGGCTCAGGAGTCCAGAGTCTTTTGACCCCTTCGGTCACTTCTCAAGCTTTACCCTTTTTGTGATATATATTTATATATTTAGTAAAAAGATATTGCAAGCAGACAACATATGCATATGGATCAGTAGCTCCTTCAAGACTTCACTCACCCTACCACCAACAAGTCTCTCCAGGTCTCTCGCCTTGCCCTATCGTTTTATTCATCTTCAGGTTCCTCCTTCCGTCATCGCGTCTGGGCCGCCAATCGTTTGGATATCACTCAGACTTTCTGTCTCTGAAAGGACAGTGAAGCTGCGCGCTAGCCTTGGGATTGTTTTCATTCTCTTCTCCCCTCTGGTCTCTGAACATTAGGTGCATTCTGTTCCAAATGTTTATCAAGTGTTTATCAGGAGCACTTTTGCTCCAGTAAATCTGAACACGTCTTATCTTACACCAGCCAGAGAGAAAGAGACAGTGGCGTGATCCCAGCTACAGGAAATTATTATTGTTAATACCAAATAATTCTTACAGTAGCTAAATGGCAGACTGTATGAAAGCAAATTTATATCTGTTAGTTTTGGCTAATGGCTGTCTGACACACAAAAACTTAGCTTAGCATAGAGATGAAGCAGCTGCCTGGATCTGGAAAATGTCATAGTATAGTATGTCAAAAAACGTGGAAAAAAAAGTCATAGTATAGTGTGTCAACAAAAAGGGGGAAAAAGTCATAGTATAGTGTTTTAAAAAAAGTCATAAAAAGTCATAGTATGGTATGTCGAAAAACGTGGAAAAAAAGTCATAGTATAGTATGTTGAAAAATAGTCATAGTATAGTATGTCAAAAAAAAGTCATAAAAAGTCATACTATAGTATGTTGAAAAAAGGGAAAAAAATCATAGTATAGTGTCGAAAAAGTCATAAAAAGTCATAGTATAGTATGTCGAAAAAAAGTCATAGTATAGTGTCGAAAAAAGTCATAAAAAGTCATAGTATAGTATGTTGAAAAAAGGGAAAAAAGTCATAGTATAGTGTGTCGAAAAAAGTCATAGTATAGTATGTCAAATAAAGTGATAAAAAAGTCATAGTATAGTGTGTCGAAAAAAGTCATAGTATAGTATGTCAAATAAAGTGATAAAAAAGTCATAGTATAGTACGTCGAAAAAAATTGATAAAAAAGTCATAGTCGAAAAAAAAGTCGAAAAAAAGTGATAAAAAAGTCATAGTATAGTATGTTGAAAAAAAGTCATAGTATAGCATATCGAAAAAAGTTAAACAAAAGCTATCATAGATTGTCATAAAAAGTCACAGTAAAGTAAAGTATGCTCAACAAGTGTATGTTTTGTGTGTTTGAACACAAGCCTAATAAAACCATTTTTTTTTTTTTGCTGTTTTGTTCAGGAGTCGACGTTGAAGAGCCTCCTGAGCGCTCTGTGGAATCTGTCAGCTCACAGCATCGACAACAAGGTGGCCATCTGCTCGGTGGACGGCGCTCTGGGCTTCCTGGTCAGCACGCTGACGTACAGATGCCAGACCAACTCGCTCGCCATCATCGAGAGCGGAGGAGGAATCCTTCGAAACGTCTCGAGTCTGGTCGCCACACGGGAAGACTACAGGTTGGTTTCTGAGACTCAAACACTGACTCGCATTAGTAAATAAACAGCGTTGGAAAGAGAACACCAAACTCAAGAGCCACTTGCAAGCTTTTAAATGCATTCATTTATAACCCCCCCCCCCCCCCCCCAGTGTGTAAACGCCGTCAGCGGTGGTGGAATGTAACTAATGTAACATTTACTCAAGTACTGTACTTAAAGGTGCTGTAGGTAGGATTGTGCAGATCCAGGACTTAACCAAAAACTTTGAACATCGACAACTTCTCAGTCTCTCCCCCCTTTCCGCTAAAGCCCAAAACGGTCTCCTAAGCTCCTCCCCCCACAAGGGAGAATTAATGTGTGTGCATGAGCAGTGAATGACATGCAGATAGACACCCCCCCTGGCCCTGATTGGTGCATCTGAACAGGGAGCGGTGGATTTTTGCAAACCGCACTCCTGGCTGCAGGTGGTGCCAGAGGAGCTGGATTTATTTTTTTAAATTACTTAATTCATGTAGTTCTACTGGAACATAGGGTCAGTTTCAGCTGAAAGTTAGTTAGTGTTGTTATAAGGCTTACCTACTGTAAGTACACATTTGAGTCTTTTCTCTTCATGCCACTTTCTACTTCTACTCCGCTACATTTCAGAGAGAAATATTGTACTTTTTACTCCACTACATTCATCTGTTACAGCTTTAGTTACTAGTTACTTTACACATTAAGATTTCTGCACACAAAACACATGTAGTTTATGAAATCTGTTTTATTATACATACTATATATACTAATACTATAATATAATAACATTTAGACGTACAAGTCCAGCTGAAATGATTAGTTGATTGACAGAACTGTTCCAGTTTCCAGATTTTTCATTACTTTTAATACTTTAAGTACATTTTTCTGACTTACATTACATACTTTTTACAGTAGCATTTTCAATGCAGGACTTAAGTAAATGACCTGAATACTTATTCCACCACTGGCCTTAAGAGATGTATTAAAATGTCTTTTGCTTTCTTACTTCACAGGCAAATCCTCAGGGACCACAACTGCCTCCAGACTCTGCTGCAGCACCTGCGCTCCCACAGTCTGACCATAGTGAGCAACGCTTGTGGGACCCTCTGGAACCTTTCTGCCCGAAGTCCAAAAGACCAGGAGCTGCTGTGGGACCTCGGGGCGGTTAGCATGCTGCGCAACCTTATCCACTCCAAGCACAAGATGATAGCCATGGGCAGCGCCGCAGCTTTGAGGAACCTACTCACTAATCGACCCCTGAAATATAAGGATACTGCAGTCATATCCCCTGGCTCCTGCATGCCCTCGCTCTACATGAGGAAACAGAAGGCTCTGGAGGCGGAGCTGGATGCCAAACACCTAGCGGAGACTTTTGATACACTTGAGAAACAGAGCCCCAAGCACCTGACCATCAACAAGCCGCTACGGCACATTGAGAGCCTGGCAAAGGATTATGCATCTGATTCTGGTTGTTTCGATGATGATGAGGCCCCCAACGTCTCCAGTAGCCTAGACACTGGGAGCTTCTCTATGCTGTCCATGTTCCTTACCAACTCTAACTTCCTGCAGAACCAGCCACGTAAGAGGGACAGTGAACCTGAGAGAGACGTGGACATGCCCCAGATGGTCGAAAAGAGACACGCACCTACTGACGATGTATCTGCTGCTGCAGAGAAGCTAGCTAAAAAGATCACCAACACGGTTGCCAAGATCGACAGGTTAGTGGAGGACATCACAATGCACACGTCCTCCGAGGACAGTTTCAGCCTCAGCTCTGAAGACCACTTGGCTGACTGGCCTTACGGACTGGATGAACTCAACGAAGCCCGAGCAAAATCATGCTCCCCCTGTCGTCTTTCTGATACAAGCAGCTTGGCCCACAGGGAACGCCTCAATAGAGCCCATGCACTCTTGCGCCTCAAAACTGCCCATACAAGTGTATCAACAGACAGCCTAAACAGTGGAAGCACCAGCGATGGATACTGCGGCAGCAAAGATCAAATGCGACCTGCTCCAAAAGCTCTATTGATGCAACAACGACCCAACCAGCTTGATCTTAAGGTGGCTCATCAAGATTACTTTAATGTAGGAACTGCTGTCCTGAATGAGACTAACCCGCAGCATATCCCGGAGAGAGATTCTGTGGAAAACAATGATGTGACAGCTCTAGAGCTCAGCAGCACGGATGCAGAAAAGAACCAGGATCAACCTGCACAAACACCTGTCAGTGTATCCACTAAAGTCTCCTCTGATGTCAGCATGACTTCAATTAAACTGTCTCCGTCTTATCAACAGGTCCCGCTCATTCAGAGTGTGGCCACATTTGGTGTAGCAAAGACGGCCATCAATGTTCAGGCTGCCCAAGCAATGAGGAGACAAGCATGGGTACCTACTGTGATGACTGGGGGTAGTCTAACAAAGTTTTCTCCAAAGGCATCCGCCAGAAGCCCAACCATCGGGCCGATGGAGACTGTCCAGAAATACTCTGTGGAGAACACCCCGATATGCTTCTCCCGCTGCAGTTCACTGTCCTCCCTCTCTTCCGGAGACGATGCGCTGGATGGACAAAGTGAAAATGAGCTGGAGAGTGACTCGTCATTGGAAATAATAGAAGTGGAGGATGGAGAAGTGGTGAAGAGAGCTGAGGAGGATGAAACCTTGGAGGATCTGAGTGACAGTCAGCTGCTGATGACTGACTCAAAAACCTTTCCCAGCAAAGAGACCAATCCCATCCAGATTCCCTGTTCTGCCAAAAAGGAAAAGGTATTCCTAAGAGGAGCGTCACCAGCCATACTTGAAGACAGATCTCCATCCAGTTCATCTGAAAACTACATCCACGAGACACCCCTGGTAATGAGTCGCTGTAGCTCAGTCAGTTCACTGGGCAGCTTTGAGTCTCCCTCTATTGCGAGCTCAATCCAAAGTGATCCATGCAGTGAGATGATTGATGGAACAATAAGCCCTAGTGATCTTCCCGACAGCCCAGGGCAAACCATGCCTCCTAGTCGAAGTAAAACTCCATGTTGCGTTGAGCCAAATGGACCGGAAACACAGCCCACAGGAATGGCAGGCCAATGGGAAAGCAGCCTGCGAAAGTTCATGGAGATAGCCGACTGCAAAGAGAGGTTTAACTTTCCTCCTGACCTGGACACCATGATCTACTTCACTGTGGAAAAGCCCACCGAAAACTTCTCTTGTGCTTCGAGCTTGAGTGCTTTGCCTCTTCACGAACACTACATACAAAAAGATGTGGAGCTGAAATTGACCCCCCTACTTCAGCAAAATGACAAAAATCTTCCTTTCCCTGACGAGAATGAGCAAGGATTTGACCATGGAGAAAGATATAGTGAAGGCAATTCAGACGATGACATAGAAATCTTAAAGGAATGCATCAACTCAGCAATGCCCTCCAAGTTCAGAAAAGTAAGACCTTCGCTGATGACCACCATCCCTCCTCACCTTCTCAATTCCCAGATCCGAAAGCCGATACATCTTCCAGTGTACATGATGCTCCCCAATGGCAAAACCCAAATGTGTCCTGGGAGAAGAATTGTCATCCCGCAAAAGGACTTCAAATTGGATGATTCATCATTGACAGATTCTGCGGAAGGTACACCAGTAAACTTCTCCAGCACAACATCACTCAGTGATGAAACACTTCAGTATCCTGTGAAGGACAGGGGCGCTAAAGACTGCACAGCCAAAGGTATGAACAAACAAGAATTGCTCGACGACGAGGCAAAGAGGATAGAAGACTTGAGGATATTCTCACACTTCCATAAACCCAACAAGATGAACTATCCACCTGAGATACAAATTAACCGAGCAACCAAACATATAGTTCCCACACAGAGGGTGCTAATGCAGAGCAAAGAAGTAGCTGACAGGGTGGCAAACCAAAGAAATCGTGATCAGTCTCCTAACCAACAAAAGAAGAGGCAAGGTCAAGGCCCAGTCCGGAAACTAGAACTGCCTGTCATTAAGCAGAACAAAGACGGTAACCTTAATATGCTATCACAAAAAGGAAAAACAATCTTTCGACAAATGACTCATTCTTCAGAGGACAGCAACAGCTTCTATGATGAAGAAAATGACGCAATGAAGCGAACAAGTAGAAAACAGATCAGAGAGGCGAGTAGAAATACCCTCTCCCGGAGCATGACAAATATTGGCAGGATTGATAATTCCCAAGCGATGCCCAGAGGATTTCACAGGATTAAACAGAATCTGATAAAGGATGAATCCCTGGCATGTTACTCACTGAGCTCCTCGCTTAGTTCGCTGAGTGATGCTGAGTTTGAGGACCATAAATCAAAAGCCCAGCAAATATGGTACAAAAACAGACACAACAAAACACTGAATATGATAAAACAAACGAAGCCTATGAACATTCACAGCCAATACGAAGAGCCAAGCTCGCCAAGCTCAGTCAGCATGGATTCGGAGGATGATCTCCTTCAGAAATGCATAACTTCCGCCATGCCCAAGCAGAGAAGGAAGCTTGCTGCCAGGAAGAGGAAGGCAGAAAATATTCAAAAACAAAAGGCCTCTGATGGGTGGAACATGGATGAGGAAATGGATAGTGATGACACGGCATGGGATAAAGATTCAGACCTCAATAGTATTGAATGGAGAGCCATACAAGAAGGTGCTAATTGTGTAGTCACTGGGCTGCAGGCATCAAAGTCTCAGGATCCATCCTCTGAAGAGACTGAATCAGTCCTGTCATTCATGTCAACGTCCAGCTTTACACCCAAAGAAAGGAAGTTTGCTAAAGACAAAAAGGCAAATAAACCACTAGACTTTGCACAGCGCAAGCCAGTTCCAAATTTACCTGTGGTTTTCCGAGGCAGGACAGTGATCTATACACCGATAAAAGAGGCAGCTCCATCACAAATACCTCCTCCAAGAAAAGTACCAACCAAGACGGACGCCCCAAAGAACCCAAACCTTGCTCAGCACAGATCCAAGAGCCTTCACCGATTAGGCTACCCACAGGACGTTGAACTGTCTTTGCCAAAGAGGAGCTCTACTCCGCCTCCAAGGATACCAAAAAGTTCATCCTCTGGATCATCGCAAAGCTCGACGCCCTCCAAACAATCGCAGAAGAAGATAACGTCCCCGATTCAGACAAATAAATCCATCCAGAAAAAGAATGCCTCCCCAGCTAGCAGTCCCCCTGAAAGGAGGGGACGCTCTCCTGTTGTGAATCAAAATCAAAAATCTCCACCACCCAAAACTCAAAAGTCACCCGTCCGTATCCCTTTTATGCAAACTGCAGTAAGGCCCAGGGCTCTGTCACCTCTGGTAACTAACCAAACAAGTGGAAGACAAACCAATCAGGTCAACGGAAAAAGGGTGCCTCCCGCCAATCGATTTGAAATGGTCAGGATGTCTTCTGTCCATTCAAGCAGCTGTGAGTCTGAGCGCAATGGATTCTTGAGACAGCTGACTTTCATTAAGGAATCACAGACTGCGTTAAGGCGTGATGGCTCTGCACGCAACATGCCTCGATCTCAGAATGGATCCCCCCATAGAGCAGTTCCTGGAGCTTCGGCTGTATTCCTTTGCTCGTCACGCTGTCAGGAACTCAAGGCTGCGCAAGCCCAGAGAAGGGTGCAAGTAAAAGATCCAAGACAAGAACAGCAAGTCCAGAGGCCAGAGCGTGGCCTTCAGAAGCAGAGTACAACCCTCTCTAGAGCGACCTCCAGTGAACGTGACCTATCTGCAAGACGCTCAGCCAGGAGAACTAGCTCTGAAAGCCCCTGCAGGGTGGCTCAGCGAAAGGGGCCTGGAAGAGTGTCCGGAGCCAGGCAACAAGACAATGATACCTTTAAACGTCATGCCTCATCACCGAGCATAAACATACTGAGCAGAGTGACCAGCCGCTCTTCCCTCCGCTCGTCATCATCCGATTCGAGCGGCAGAGCCAAGAGTGAGGATGATACAAAGAAGAAAGGGCAGAGATCTGCATCCCGGCTGAATGACAGAGTCACCTGGAGGAGGATCCGGGATGAAGATGTACCTCAGATCTTGAAAAGCACTCTGCCAGCCAATGCATTACCTCTGGCGCCTTCTCCTGACGGGGAAAGGCCCAAGCCACCTACTCTTCCAGGAAAACTGCCAACCATTCTACTTGCATCTCGCAAGACAAGCGATGCAACAGTCCAGACTGAAGATTTTTCCAACAAGACCAACTCGAGCACCTCTCCAGCGGTCGAAACGGCTCGAGTGATCTCAGATGAAGTGGCCCGATTCGCACTACTCAGAAAGATTAGCGTCCCCTCTGGGAGTAACCTCCAGGACGGAGATTCAGACGTCTCCCTGAGGAGCCACAGCAACGTCTCCACAGGAACGTCCGACAGCCATGTGGGTGGAGTTGTCCATTTCCGCCAAGGATCCCCCAGCAAGGCCGCCCGAATCACTCCATTTAATTATACCCCAAGCCCCATTTCCTGCTGCACGCAAGACACACAGAGCCAAGCAGCCCCAATCAATGAAAAGTCAGGGGAAAAGTGAGTCCTAAAAAGTAGAAAGGATTACTGGACGACTTTCCTGAATGAAACTCAGTACTCAGGTGGACAGACTCGGGAGTGTGCTGGCCCCTATACCTCAGATATTGACCCTTTACTTTCCCCATTCAGACATTGCGTTCAAGTTTTTCTCTCTGAACAACTGATCACAGCTGCCATCTACCATTCATACAGAGTTGGATGTATGCATTGAGACAGGTCTGACATGAACAGACTGTCAATAACTTTTCAGAGACAAAAATCTCACATGAAACGGAAGAGCATCTTTTTGTACTTTCTTTTGTATTCGTAGAATAATCATTGCCTAGTAGACATGTAGTGAAAACATAAAGCAAAAGACAATGAACTTGATTTCAGCACATAAATCACCATCGGTCTCCTGGACAGTATCGATAAAAGAACAATATTATGCAAACTGTTGAAGGATTACTCAGCTGGACTTTTACCTGAAAAGGTACAAACTGTGGGAGACTGTTGCAAACTCTCACGAAGTACGCAAATACACTGACATGTCAAATATTTTTTACATTCAGTACATCAACGCTTTGGGCCTTTGCCTCAACACTCAACTAAATACATTACACTGTTAGCCTTTCCTGTTACAAACAGAGCCAAGCAGGGTCGGGGTTACATTTTTGATGAAACATTTCTTCAAATTAATAGTGAATCACCTTCAGGGCCCTATCTTCCACTCGGCGCAGCGCGGCGCAAATCCGACGCAAGTGTCTCCGCTAGTTTAAGACCGATGCAGTTGTCAATTTCCCGTCCAGCGCCCACGTCATTTAAATAGCAAATACACCTGCGCCCATTTGTGGCCCATGGGCGTGCTGGTCTTACAGGGAGGTGTGTTCAGGTGCATTCTGGGCGTGCTGGTCTTACAGGGAGGTGTGTTCAGGTGCATTCTGGGCGTGCTGATCTTACAGGGAGGTGTGTTCAGCTGCATTCTGGGCGTGTTGGTCTTACAGGGAGGTGTGTTCAGGTGCATTCTGGGCGTGTTGGTCTTACAGGGAGGTGCTTAGGTGCATTCTGGGCGTATTGCTATCTTGAGGCAGCAGGAAGTGATGGCACCATTGACCAACAAAAACCTGGTTTAAAGTCAATAACGCAGCATTTCATTGTTATTTTAACAGCGCATTAGTAAAATGCTCCGAGGCTCGTGCACAGCGTGTGCACACTATGCTTGTTCCACACACAGGGACGCACAGCAGCACACACACATGCAGAAGATTGCTAATAAAAATATCACAGTGTAAATCCTCCATCATAACAGCAATGCTCCAAGGTCCAAACGCGCCTGGCTTTTAAAGGGAATGGGAGATGACTCTCTGATTGGTTGATTGCATGTTACGCCCAAAACACACCTATGATTAATGAAGACACAATGTTTGAACCATGCGCCCGGACCCTTTTTTCTGCAGTCAAACTAGCAAAAGTGGATTTGGACACGCCCTAAACGCACCTGGACCAGGCGCTTCACGCCGTACGCTTAGATCGTTGAAATAGGGCCCTCAATCTATTTGTCTTGATCTTTCAAAACCTTAGTTGTAGATGTCTACATTATAACGTGATCTTGGACTGATCTTAATGTGTTTTACAGGTTAACAGGATGAAACTTTCAAAACTTTCAAACAAACAAATTAAGTAATTTTGAAATACCATTTAGTAATTTGAGGGCACAAATAAATCAATTTGAGGGAACTGTTTACTACTAACTTCAGGGTTGGAGTTGGCGGTAGGAATAAAATCTCTCACAATATATATCATTTCTACGGAGCCACTAAGGGACATGGGGAATATTTTTATCCACACACACACACACACACACACACACACCTACAAACGCACACATACATACACACACACCTACCTACAAACACACACACCTACAGCCACACGCACACAGCTACTAACAGAGACACACACACACACACACACATACACACAGCTATGGCCGAAACATGCAGAAATATTATGGGATGGCTATCTCGGTATAAATGATATGGCAGATTTACAATTCATATAATTCCATATGGTAGATTTCCTCTTATTGCCCAACTCTACTTGTGGGAGTTAAATAGGTATTCAGAGCTTTTAAATGATTAATTTGAGGATGTTATTTATCAGAACTTCTCACCCCGACAGCTACTGGACTCCATCATCACTGCTGCAGAACGTATATAACAAACTATCAGCTGATTCTGGGTAACTTCACGCTCTCCTGTGTCTTAATCAGTGTTGTAAATAACATGCAGATATACAAAATCTTCAAAGCTTCCTGGTGGGCAAAATAATCTGTGTTGCTCCCTGACAGCATGCCAATATATTCACTGTACACACACACACAGCTGTTAACTTTTGGGATAATGGACAATGTCGATGATGTTGTAATTGAGAGGTTAAGCATTACTAGCCACCTGTATTCAAGTGCCACAAAGAACTAGCCTATAGAGAGGCAAAGTCCCGCCCCTACCAGCGTCCACCGTGGGACTTTATTTCAGAATAAATGTGTACGGTAATGAGGGGGGGGGGGGGGGGGGGGGGGGGGGGACAAATAATGTCTCGATCCTGTTTGAGTTGAGCCATAAATCACACATATATTTGTCAGTTTAAAAGATAATTTAGCGAGTGAAGAAAGTCTCTGTTTAAGTATCAGACTGTGAAAACGCGTCATTAGAAAGAATCGTCAGAAGCTACGATGTCTGTGTCTTTGGTACCAGGATGTAACGTTACTGTGTGTGTGTGTCGGTCTGTCTGTCTGCCTGCCTGTGTGTGGTATGTGTGTGTGTGTGTGTGTGTGTGTGTGTGTGTGTGTGTGTGTGTGTGTGTGTGTGTGTGTGTGTGTGTGTGTGGATAAAATTTCAGGTGAGATAACAGTATGTGTTGTGGAACAGCGCTAGGCTAACGAGCTAGCGAGGTGATGTATATTATGCGATACCAGAGATGTAGTTCTAAACTAAATGGTACTACGACGAACTAAAACTTTCTTCACTCGCTAAACTATCTTTTTAAACTGACAAACATCATATGTGTAATTCATGGCTCAATTCAAACAGGATCAAGACATTATTTGTCTCTTCCCTTTCACTAACGGACACATTTTTACTGAAATAAGGTCCCGCGGTGGTCCATCAGAAGGGGCGGGACTTCCCTTCTCTAAACTGTCAGCGTAGATGAAAAAAGCAGCGACACGCCTCTGTTCATCGAACGCGATGACGTCGTCGTTTGCTACTAGATTCAGGCACTGTTCGCTGTTGAGTATCTTCCTGTCAAGAAACCAAGACCTTTGAGTCCTTCGAGACCTTTGAGTCCTTCGAGACCTTTGAGTCCTTCGAGCCCTTTGAGTCCTTCGAGACCTTTGAGTCCTTCGAGCCCTTTGAGTCCTTCGAGACCTTTGAGTCCTTTCAGTCCTCTTTATAAACGTGTTAATATCTGCTTAACTGTGTTGCCGTAAAAGTAGTGATAGGTGGAGAAGTCACATATAAAAGACAATGAATATTCTCTGTAGTTGTACCATCACTTCTCCATGTGTGTTCGGGGGGGTCAAAGACAGCAGAGCGCTGGACAGAAGGAACATTTATCTACATTCAGGGGCTGTTCATGCATAAAAACAAGGTTTTGTATTTAACACTTGAACCTACTGTGTTTCCAAAAGCATGTTTTGAGTTTGAATAAAGCCCAAGTAACCTTTGAAGTCCCACTGGCCTTTTTATTTGAACACTGAAATCTTCTGTATCTAATTTTGCCATTTCTATCAACATTATCTAATGCGATACTTCAAAGTACGCATACAAATACGTTGATGGAAACACGACTAGTGTAGTTGCAGAAACAAATTCTACAGAAACTTCGTCAACAGACTAAGAAAAACTGATTTTGCGGACATGCAAGTTCTGATTTTAAACATGGAACCTGTGTGACTCTGACTATACATTATGCAAATTGACATTTGAGTTAAAAGTACAATTTATTTTCACACTTGATTTTAGACATTCTCTCGGCTACAAACTGAGCAATTCATTTAAGTCTTGAAAAATGAAGTGAAAATTAAGCACACAAAGCTTTCTCTCGGTCACAAAGTTGATTATAATAATAATAATAATAATAATAATAATAATAATCTGACAGACGGTTGATTAGCTGCCCTGAGTCGAAAAAAACCTGCTGTAGGTTTATGAGACTGTCAAGACTGGATTTATGGATTAGATAATATATATATATATATATATATATATATATATATATATATTTGGATAAGGCAAATAATGGAACAGTTACAACAGTTTGGTAAGTTCAGGAAAGGACACTTATGCCATATTACAAGACGATATCTTGTCTCATATCACAATATTGATATATTGCCCAGCTCTATTCTGAAAATATAAATATGAATCAAATGATCGTATCTGTGAGAAGCTTTTGTTGTCTCTAACCAAACGAGAAATGAAGCCACAGGAGTAAACTGAAAGAGGAGAGTTTACGAAAAGGTAACAGTACAACCACACACACACGTCATTTCACAAAGTATACAAAATTAGATAAATTATTAAAGGAATCCAGAGCATAGAGAATAGTTTTACGGACATAGGTTTTTGTCTAGATTAATATTCTGAGTGTCTGACAACATTATGAAAGGATTTCTAAGGAGGTCGACCTTTCTGTTAAAGAGTAAGATCCTTTTTTAAAACATGAAATTATCCGTGAAATAGCGTTCACTAAACCCACCAGACTCCATGTAAATAAAACATTTTATCATCGTAAAACACACTTCATTCAAAGTCGACAGAAACAAAATAAAACTATTAAAAGACGTTTTGGGTTGTCTTTCCACTTTTACAACCATCACAACTCTAGTTCTGGTTGAAATAAACACATAGTTTACTGATTTACATGTGACAATACATTGGCTCTATACACGCTAAAAGTGTTGTTTTATTAAATAGAGTCTGGCGGGTTTAGAGCTAGTGACCTCAGAGCTGTTTCTGGTTAAACAGAAAGGTGTCAAGAGGTTTAAAAGCTCCATCTCTGTAGAGATCCTTTTCATAATGTTGTCAGACACCAAGAATAATAATCTGAGTCTGTCAGCAGCAACAACAATCGCCTTTCATTCATTCATTCATTCATACAGACGCAGAGATGTAACAACCCACAAAGAAGACATGGGACAGAAAACATGACGTCATCAATATTTTATTTGGTTTTGTTGAGACACAAATACAAAGAGAGATTAAAACATAATGTTAGCAGGTTAACTAGCTGATCAGAAATAGATTGTAGGCCTAGATAGATAGATAGATAGATAGATAGATAGATAGATAGATAGATAGATAGATAGATAGATAGATAGATATCAATATTTTCAGGCCAAAAATGAAACAACGAAAAACTGTATGATTAGTAAAAAAAAAAAAAAAGGCTGTAAGATACCGTGGTAACAACAACTTTATACGAACACATGAACATCCTGTCGTGGGTTTTAACTTATCAATAATCCAGCTGGACCTGAACTCAGAGAGAGAGGACGAGTTCGTTCCCTCCAGGAAGGAGCTCCAGAGCAGTGGTGGTGATGATGATGATGATGATGGCGGATAGCGATGAAAAAAAGAAAAGCCAATGTGCGTCTACAGCGAAGCTCCACCACCAGAACAAAAAGAAGGTAAACGTCCTGGAAACAAACAAAACTGAGGGCGCCCGGGTAGGTCGCCTGGTGGAGCACCCTCCCATATCTAGAGACTCACTCCTCGACGCAGTGGCCGCAGGTTCAACCTCCTTTGAAAAGTATCGGTATCTGTGATACTGGCCCTGTATTTACTCAGTATCAGCCAGCGTGACATCATCACTTTGCGTAAACATACACGCCGCTTTCCAGTGGCGTGTTATCTGTACACATTTTGAGCTATCCGCGTGTATGTCTACACCGTATACAGCGGACGGCAGCCTGCAACGTCACAGCGTAAACATACACGCCACCTGGCACCTTCTAAAGCCACGTGGCGTGTTATCGCGAGACTACATGTTATCGCGAGGCTACGGTGGGCTTTAGGAAACGTCACACGCAGGTTGGGATTAGGAAAAGAAGAACAGGGGAAGGAAACGTGACACGCGGGACACGATCCCCGGTCTCCTGGGTGAAAGTCCTGCTTCCTCCCTTTCATACTACTCGCTACGGCGTGAATTCACACGCAATCGCAAGGTAATGCAAGTCAATGGAGGCCAAACGGCGTTGATAAACACGCTAAAAAGCGATTTATGGGTCTTGATAACACGCCAATAATGGCGTACGGATTGGCATTTCCCTTCCAGCCTCAACACGAGTCTCTGGTTCCAGATCTGAACATCCGGCCGTCCGCTCTGGAAACCGTCGGTTAACACAAGTCCCGGACGCTCGGAGAAGAAGGTGGCGTGTAGCGTCAGAGTGTTTGACCTTTGACCTCGGCCACGTCGCTCTGCAGCCGCTCCCCCGCTGCTCGCAGCTCCTCCCGCTGCCGTGGAAGCCGGCTCCGAGCCGCCTGCAGACGCTCGTTCAGCTCCAGGAAGTGGCGGCACTGCAGGAACCGCACGTCCACGTCGCTGTCGGAGGGCCGGGGCAGGTCTGGGGGGGGGGGGGACAGAGTTAGTTTATTTATGTTAGATGAATGAGAACGCAAGCAAACACACAGATGCTCACACACTCCAGTGTTTCCCCTATGTTGATTGGCAAGTGGCGCACCGCCACAGTTAAATTCCTGCCGCCACGCCACGGTATCAATGTACAAAACGCCGGTCTATCACCGGTGATTGTTAAGAGTGCATGTCGGAGAATAACGCAGACACGCGCTTCACGCCGCAAGTGGACACGCGCGCCATTCTGAGAAAAGGAAGAAAAAAAGAGAGACAGGCTGTCCGGAGGAGTTGAGATGACGTGTGACAACTGTAAGTCGTATTATATATATATATAACTTATGTTGTTAGTTCATTTAAGCCGTATTAGTCTATATTAGTCTATAGTTCTTGCCAATTTAAATTAAGTTAACTGGTGGTTATCGTTTGTGTTCTTCACCTGCTAGCTAAATTGCTCGTGGCTGTTCATTCAGTATCATAGCGATTGCTCACGTTTGTATTTTAGGTGCATTATTTACATGCTGAAGTAGTTGCACTGCATTAAGATATATATATGTAATTAATAGTGGGTTTATTGTTATATTTGATATATATAATTATTGTTTCTGAATCATAACGCTATAAT
>CM042432.1:2277500-2290000 GCA_023631565.1 Gymnocephalus cernua
AGCCACGGGAACGGAATGGACAAGAGTTTGAAAAAATGTGGACTCAGGCAGCCATCTCCTGTGCCTTGGCCGTGCGGAAAGCAACAAACTGAAAATGAAAATCCCCGGCAAGTGTCAGCAACATCTTTGTTATTTGCTACTTTTAGAAGTTTTTGTTTATAGTACCCATCCTAACTATGACCATGGAATATTGTTGTAATCCAAGATTTGCTTTGTTCTGTATGTATGTATGTTATGTATGTATGTTATTCTTTTTCTTGAAAATCAATAAACATATTTCTTAAAAAAACAAGCAATGCATCCACAAAAAATGCGTTGGCGCACCTATCTCTAGCTAGGGGAGACCGTGGTAAGCCCTATTTCAACAAACTGGTGGCATTTCCCTTTAAAAGCAAGTATATCTTAAACCAATCACTGATCTATGAGAGTCACTAAATCTCTTTTTCTACTAACACCAAACCAGAGGACTCACCGTACCGGTCAACCCAGGAAAGGCTGCAACAGGAAACAGGAAACAACTGGGTTAGTGTGTGTAGTCTCTAATCATCTCTAACAAGTTTTATTTTGAAGGAGGCTGACTAACCAGTACCTCCAGAAAAACGCGGAGTTTTTTTGTGATTGTTGCGGGCAAAGATACTTGATTATGTGGCACATTTTCTTAAAAAAATGCGATTGAATATGCGAGATATTTATGCAATTTTATGCAATGAAATTGCAGGAACTTGCTAAAACTGCGGTTTGATGAAACAGAGAAGAAAAAGTAATTCCCCCAACACAGTGTTCTCACTAGGAGTAATTACGTCACTTAATAACGTTACCATGGCAACAGGGGGAAACGGCTGCTTTTGTGTGAAGTAAACGCAACATTTTTCAGAACGAAAATGCAAGGATTATGAAATCATACAAACCCTGCATATTTTGCGCAGAAATCGGCAATTTATGCGGTGTATTTGAAAAAATGTGCCCATAAATATGTAGATGTTTGGCTGATTATGCATTGATATATGCAATCGCATAATCACGTTTTTCTGGAGGGACTGAAAAATGCTCCAACCTTTTCACGGATGCAATTTTTGGGGTTAGGGTTGGCGCCAATAGCGCACCGGTTCCGACATAAATGATAGTAACGAGACCGCATAAGAACAAATATTTCGGTTCCTCATTTCGGTGCCTGACTTTTTTTTTCAGCAGCATCGCTGCACGGGACGCTACGTTATCATTGGCTAGTAGCTGGATTTAACACAACGGTTAAAATGCTGACAGCTAACGCTAAGCAGTGTAACATGTGTCTGTATTTCACTGTAGAGGATTTCAACAGCGAAACGTGACGAAACAACCCAGACGGTGCGTTCACTTGCAACTCGGCAGCCTCGTGGCACATTCAAAGTTAATGTAAAATACCCTTTTCCCATCTGGTGCTTGTTTTTGTCATTTACCAGCAATTTACTGGTGCAATAAGTCATTGTTATGAGTTAATCAGTGTTCCGATGTGCTACAATAGCAGCAATCAGCACAATGTCTATTGTTGCTCATTCTTATTCTGCCTGTTTTTTGTCCCGCTACTAGTCACGGAGCATTGCAAACACGTACACACAAAATACATCAAAACGTGTGTAATGCTCAGGTATGTTGTGCTATGACTTTTCTAAGAGATTTGCCACACGGTTTTCACAAAATCTCCAAAAAACGGCACAAACTTTCCCATAGACTTTAATGGGAAATCTTCGGGAAATCGCTTAACATCGCTAAAAACAACCTCTCTTTGGGGCCATGCTGTATTGCCATACTATAATGTAGAAGATTTCTTTAAAGTTTAAACCGAAGACAAGACTTTGGCCTTTATTTGGCTGAATGCGCATTTGGAAATCAAGCACGCTTTCTACAAAATCCCAGTTTTTGTATCGTCCTCTTTTCAGACCGTTTCAGATTTTCCAATGTGTGTGTATGGGGCTGGAATCTTCATAGATAGAGTGGAGGACAGAGTGGGGAGCTGTGGTACGATTCTCTGGACAACCCAGATGGTGCGTTCACTTGAGACTCGGCAGCCTCGTGGCACATTCAAAGTTATTGTAAAATACGCTTTTCCCATCTGGTGCTTGTTTTTGTCATTTACCAGCAATTTACTGGTGCAATAAGTCATTGTTATGAGTTATTCAGTGTTTCGATGTGCTGCAATAGCAGCAATTGGTGCAATGTCTATTATTGCCCATACTTATTATTCAGTGTTCCGATGTGCTGCAATAGCAGCAATTAGCACAATGTCTATTGTTGCTCATTCTTAGTCTGCCTGTTTGTTGTCCCGCTACTAGTCACGGAGCATTGCAAACACGTCCACACAAAATACATCAAAACGTGTGTAATGGTCAGGAATGGTGTGCTATTACTTTTCTAAGAGATTTGCCACACGGTTTTCACAAAATCTGCAAGAAACGGCACGAACTTTCCCATAGACTTTAATGGGAAATCTTCGGGAAATCGCTTAACATCGCTAAAAACAACCTCTCTTTGGGGCCATGCTGTATTGCCATACTATAATGTAGAAGATTGTTTTAAAGTTTAAACCGAAGACAAGACTTTGGCCTTTATTTGGCTGAATGCGCATTTGGAAATCAAGCACGGTTTCTACGAAATCCCAGTTTACGTATCGTCCTCTTTTTAGACCGTTTCAGATTTTCCAATGTGTGTGTATGGGGCTGGAATCTTCATAGATAGAGTGGAGGACAGAGTGGGGAGCTGTGGTACGATTCTCTGGACAACCCAGATGGTGCGTTCACTTGAGACTTGGCAGCCTCGTGGCACATTCAAAGTTATTGTAAAATACCCTTTTCCCATCTGGTGCTTGTTTTTGTCATTTACCAGCAATTTACTGGTGGAATAAGTCATTGTTATGAGTTATTCAGTGTTCCGATGTGCTACAATAGCAGCAATCACCATGATGTCTATTATTGCTCATTCTTATTCTGCCTGTTTTTTGTCCCGCTACTAGTCACGGAGCATTGCAAACACATCAACACAAAATACATCAAAACGTGTGTAATGGTCAGGAATGGTGTGCTATTACTTTTCTAAGAGATTTGCCACACGGTTTTCACAAAATCTGCAAAAAACGGCACAAACTTTCCCATAGACTTTAATGGGAAATCTTCGGGAAATCGCTTAGCATCGCTAAAAACAACCTCTCTTTGGGGCCATGCTGTATTGCCATACTATAATGTAGAAGATTTCTTTAAAGTTTAAACCGAAGACAAGACTTTGGCCTTTATTTGGCTGAATGTGCATTTGGAAATCAAGCATGGTTTCTACGAAATCCCAGTTTACGTATCATCCTCTTTTCAGACCGTTTCAGATTTTCCAATGTGTGTATATGGCTGGAATCTTCATAGATAGAGTGAAGGACAGAGTGGGGAGCTGTGGTATGATTCTCTGGACAACCCAGACGGTGCGTTCACTTGAAACTCGGCAGCCTCGTGGCACATTCAAAGTTATTGTAAAATACCCTTTTCCCATCTGGTGCTTGTTTTTGTCATTTACTAGCAATGTGCTGGTGCAATAAGTCATTGTTATGAATTATTCAGTGTTCCGATGTGCTGCAATAGCAGCAATCAGCACAATGTCTATTATTGCTCATTCTTATTCTGCCTGTTTTTTGTCCCGCTACTAGTCACGGAGCATTGCAAACACGTACACACAAAATACATCAAAACGTGTGTAATGCTCAGGTATGTTGTGCTATGACTTTTCTAAGAGATTTGCCACACGGTTTTCACAAAATCTGCAAAAAACGGCACGAACTTTCCCATAGACTTTAATGGGAAATCTTCGGGAAATCGCTTAACATCGCTAAAAACAACCTCTCTTTGGGGCCATGCTGTATTGCCATACTATAATGTAGAAGATTTCTTTAAAGTTTAAACCGAAGACAAGACTTTGGCCTTTATTTGTCTGAATGCGCATTTGGAAATCAAGCACGCTTTCTACAAAATCCCAGTTTACGTATCGTCCTCTTTTCAGACTGTTTCAGATTTTCCAATGTGTGTGTATGGGGCTGGAATCTTCATAGATAGAGTGGAGGACAGAGTGGTGAGCTGGGGTACGATTCTCTGGACAACCCAGATGGTGCGTTCACTTGAGACTCGGCAGCCTCGTGGCACATTCAAAGTTATTGTAAAATACCCTTTTCCCATCTAGTGCTTGTTTTTGTCAATTACCAGCAATTTACTGGTGGAATAAGTCATTGTTATGAGTTAATCAGTGTTCCGATGTGCTGCAATAGCAGCAATCAGCACAATGTCTATTATTGCT
This sequence comes from Gymnocephalus cernua, assembly GCA_023631565.1. Lineage (NCBI taxonomy): Eukaryota > Metazoa > Chordata > Actinopteri > Perciformes > Percidae > Gymnocephalus > Gymnocephalus cernua. The sequence continues at coordinate 2,281,803 of CM042432.1, forward strand.
CATTCTTATTCTGCCTGTTTTTTGTCCCGCTACTAGTCACGGAGCATTGCAAACACGTACACACAAAATACATCAAAACGTGTGTAATGCTCAGGTATGTTGTGCTATGACTTTTCTAAGAGATTTGCCACACGGTTTTCACAAAATCTGCAAAAAATGGCACGAACCTTCCCATAGACTTTAATGGGAAATCTTCGGGAAATCGCTTAACATCGCTAAAAACAACCTCTCTTTGGGGCCATGCTGTATTGCCATACTATAATGTAGAAGATTGTTTTAAAGTTTAAACCGAAGACAAGACTTTGGCCTTTATTTGTCTGAATGCGCATTTGGAAATCAAGCACGGTTTCTATGAAATCCCAGTTTACGTATCGTCCTCTTTTCAGACCGTTTCAGATTTTCCAATGTGTGTGTATGGGGCTGGAATCTTCATAGATAGAGTGGAGGACAGAGTGGAGAGCTGTGGTACGATTCTCTGGACAACCCAGATGATGCGTTCACTTGAGACTCGGCAGCCTCGTGGCACATTCAAAGTTATTGTAAAATACCCTTTTCCCATCTGGTGCTTGTTTTTGTCAATTACCAGCAATTTACTGGTGGAATAAGTTATTGTTATGAGTTATTCAGTGTTCCCATGTGCTGCAATAGCAGCAATTGGTGCAATGTCTATTATTGCCCATACTTATTATTCAGTGTTCCGATGTGCTGCAATAGCAGCAATCAGCACAATGTCTATTGTTGCTCATTCTTAGTCTGCCTGTTTGTTGTCCCGCTACTAGTCACGGAGCATTGCAAACACGTCCACACAAAATACATCAAAACGTGTGTAATGGTCAGGAATGGTGTGCTATTACTTTTCTAAGAGATTTGCCACACGGTTTTCACAAAATCTGCAAGAAACGGCACGAACTTTCCCATAGACTTTAATGGGAAATCTTCGGGAAATCGCTTAACATCGCTAAAAACAACCTCTCTTTGGGGCCATGCTGTATTGCCATACTATAATGTAGAAGATTTGTTTAAAGTTTAAACCGAAGACAAGACTTTGGCCTTTATTTGGCTGAATGCGCATTTGGAAATCAAGCACGGTTTTTACGAAATCCCAGTTTACGTATCGTCCTCTTTTCAGACCGTTTCAGATTTTCCAATGTGTGTGTATGGGGCTGGAATCTTCATAGATAGAGTGATAGAGTGGAGGACAGAGTGGGGAGCTGTGGTACGATTCTCTGGACAACCCAGATGATGCGTTCACTTGAGACTCGGCAGCCTCGTGGCACATTCAAAGTTATTGTAAAATACCCTTGTCCCATCTGGTGCTTGTTGTTGTCATTTACCAGCAATTTACTGGTGGAATAAGTCATTGTTATGAGTTATTCAGTGTTCCGATGTGCTGCAATAGCAGCAATCAGCATGATGTCTATTATTGCTCATTCTTATTCTGCCTGTTTTTTGTCCCGCTACTAGTCACGGAGCATTGCAAACACATGCACATAAAATACATCAAAATGTGTGTAATGGTCAGGAATGGTGTGCTATTACTTTTCTAAGAGATTTGCCACACGGTTTTCACAAAATCTGCAAAAAACGGACGAACTTTCCCGTAGACTTTAATGGGAAATCTTCGGGAAATCGCTTAACATCGCTAAAAACAACCCCTCTCTGGGGCTATACTGTATTGCCATACTATAATGTAGAAAAAAATTAAAGTTTAAACCGAAGGCAAGACTTTGGCCTTTAATGGGCTGAATGGGCATTTGGAAACCAAGCAACGTTTCTACGAAATCCCAGTTCATGTATCGTCCTCTTTTCAGACCGATTCAGATTTTCCAATGTGTGTGTATGGGGCTGGAATCTTCATAGATAGAGTGGAGGACAGAGTGGGGAGCTGTGGTACGATTCTCTGAATTTTCTCCAAACAAATTCCTCTCTCCCCTACAGTTTTCACTCTTCATACATCATTGTGTGTCAAAATGTAGGAAATTTTGTGCCAGTCGCAGACATGTAACTATGAAATCCACCGGACCTAAAATTTTGGCTTCCTTATACAAACTGCCGATGGAAACAATGAAAAAAAATGGAGCTGCAGTAATATTCTCTGAATTGTTTTACAAACAAATTACTCTCTCCCCTACAGTTTTTACTCTTCATACATCATTGATAGTCAAAATGTGGGAAATCCTGTGCCGGTCGCAGACATGTAACTATAGAATACACCGGACCTAAACTTTGTAGTAGGCTCTGTTCATACCAACTGCCAATAGAACCAATGAAATTAGGTTTTAAAAAGGTCTATCTCTGAAGGGTTAAAACACTTAACACTTCACTGTTAAAACAGGGTTGCTTCGCTATACCCACCAGAGTCCATGTAAATAATCAGTACTTTAAGTATCCTGAACCCACCAGACTCCATGTAAATAATCAGTACTTTAAGCATTCTAAACCCACCAGACTAAAAAATCAAAAGAAACGGTAAGTGGTACTGAGCTGTACTCTGGTCTTGACCTGTATGCATTTGTGGTGTCTTGTGAGCCCATCCATCCATGCATATTGCTATTGTTAAACAATTGTATTCTCTCTCTCAGTGACAGTGTGACCTATGTATCTACCTAGCTAGTGTTATTCGGATGTGCAGTAGTAGGCACACTGTCAAAATTTCTTCCGGAATTTTCTAGTTCAGTGTGCCAATGTGCTGCAATAGCAGCAATCGGCACAATGTCTATTATTGCTCATACTTATTCGGCCTGTTCTTTGTCCCGCTACTAGTCACGAAGCGTTGCCAACACGTGCACACATCATACATCAAAACATGTGTAATGCTCAGGAATGGTGTGCTATGACTTTTCAAAGAGATTTGCCTCAGTTTTCACGAAATCTGCAAAAAACGGCACATAGGCCTAATTTCCCATAGACTTTAGTGGGAAATCTTCGGGAAATCATTTAACATTGCTCAAACAGAGGACAGAGTGTTGAGCTGTGGTACGATTCTCAGAATTTTTTCCAAACAAATTGCTCTCTCCCATACAGTTTTCAATCTTCATACATCATTGTTGGTCAAAATGTAGGAATTTTTGTGCCGGTTGCAGACATGTAACTTTGGAATCCACCGGACCTAAACTTTTGGCTTCCTTCATACCAACTGCCGAAAGAAACACTAAAAAAAAAATTAAGCTGCAGTAATATTCTCTGATTTTTTTTCTCCAAACAAACTGCTCTGTCACCTACAGTTTTCACTCTTGATTAATCATTGTTGGACAACATGTAGGAAATTTTGTGACGGTCGCAGACATGTAACTATGGAATCCATCGGACATAAACGTTTTGCTCTCTTCATACCAACTGCCAATAGAAACAATGAAAAAAAATATCTGGAAATACACAGACGGTTCCCTGTTTGTTACTGGCTCTGTGTCGCATATATTTGACACGACAAACATACAAATCACATCAATGCGTTTGCCAGACTTTTATCTCTCTGGTGATGATATAATTGTGTTTTTTGAATTACAGAACAAACGGTATATTTTATTATATATATTATTATCATTACGTGGACAGGTTTGACCCATGGAAGATACTGTCTCCCCCTCCCCCCTCACTGTGCAAATCACCATAGCAACAACTTCTTACACACACACCTCCTATCATGGAGACTCTACTGTAGGCCGTGTTGTCCTCTCTTTTCAGGACATGTCAAACAGTAGATAGTAAAGGTATATCAGTTCAGCTGTTACTAATGATATAATAACTATATACCTATGGTGACGATGAACTTTACTCAACCATTGTCTAACATGTACTGCCACAGCAGGAGAAAAAAAGGAGAGGACAAGAAAAGGAGAGAAAGAAAGGAGGTCAGAAGACGACGGAAGGAGAAGAGGTCTTAGTTGTCAGCTAACATGATGTCATGATGGACCAAACCCACCAGACTGCATGTCAATAATCAGTAATTTAAGCATCCTAAACACACCAGAATCCATGTAAATAATCAGTAATTTAAGCATAATAAACCCACCAGACTCCATGTAAATAATCAGTAATTTAAGCATCGGAAACCCCCCAGTCTCCATGTAAATAATCAGTAATTTAAGCATCATAAACCCACCAGACTCCATGTCAATAATCAGTAATTTAAGCATCATAAACCCACCAGACTCCATGTAAATAATCAGTAATTTAAGCATCATAAACCCACCAGACTCCATGTAAATAAACAGTAATTTAAGCATCATAAACCCATCAGACTCCATGTAAATAATCAGTAATTTAAGCATCCTAAACCCACCAGACTCCATGTCACTAATCAGTAATTTAAGCATCATAAACCCATCAGACTCCATGTCACTAATCAGTAATTTAAGCATCATAAACCCACCAGACTCCATGTCAATAATCAGTAATTTAAGCATCATAAACCCACCAGACTCCATGTAAATAATCAGTAATTTAAGCATCGGAAACCCACCTGACTCCATGTAAATAAACAGTACTTTAAGCATACTAAACCCACCAGACTCCATGTAAATAATCAGTAATTTAAGCATCATAAACCCACCAGACTCCATGTAAATAAACAGTAATTTAAGCATCATAAACCCATCAGACTCCATATAAATAATCAGTAATTTAAGCATCCTAAACCCACCAGACTCCATGTCACTAATCAGTAATTTAAGCATCATAAACCCACCACACTCCATGTCAATAATCAGTAATTTAAGCATCATAAACCCATCAGACTCCATGTAAATAATCAGTAATTTAAGCATCCTAAACCCACCAGACTCCATGTCACTAATCAGTAATTTAAGCATCATAAACCCACCAGACTCCATGTCAATAATCAGTAATTTAAGCATCATAAACCCACCAGACTCCATGTAAATAATCAGTAATTTAAGCATCATAAACCCACCAGACTATAAATATTAATAAACAGTACTTTAATTCTCAATAAGCAAACACAAACTCCTCCTCCTATCATGAAGAGCCTTTACTGTAGGCCGTGTTGTCCTCCCTTTTCAGAACATGTCGATCAGCAGATTTACTGTTAGCCCGTGTTATTCAGATGTGCACCAAGTAGTAGGCACACTGTCAACATTGCTTGCAGAATTTTCTAGTTGTTATTACATTATCAATCAATCATTTAATTTTTAAACAATAACAAACAATAAACAAGCTGTTCTTTAATGTTGCTTTCCTCCTTTTCCTCACTCTCTTCCTTTGCTCCCTTTCCTCCCTCCTTTCCTCCTTTTCCTCACTCTGTTCCTTCCCTCCCTTTCCTCCCTCCTTCACTTCCTCCCTCCCTTTTCCTCTCTTCCCTCCCTCCCTCCCTCCCTCCCTTTCCTCTCTTCCTGCACTCCTTCCCTCCATCCCTTTCCTCTCTTCCTTCCTCCCTCCCTTCCCTCCCTCCCTTCCCTCCCTCCCTTCTTTCCTCCCTTCCCTCCCTTCCTCCTTTCTTCCCTCCTTGACTCCCTCCCTTTCCTCCCTCCTTCACTCCCTCCCTCCCTTTCCTCCCTCCTTCCCTCTTTTCTTTCCCTCCATCCCTCCCTCCCTGTCCTCCCTACTTCCCTCCCTTCTCTCCCTCCCTCCTTTCCTCCCTCCTTCACTCCCTCCCTCCTTCCCTCCCTCCCTTTCCTCCCTTCCTCCTTCACTCCCTCCCTCCCTTTACTCCCTCCTTCCCTCCCTCCTTCACTCCCTCCCTCCCTTTCCTCCCTCCTTCCCTCTCTTCTTTCCCTCCCTCCCTCCATCCCTCCCTGCCTTTCCTCCCTACTTCCCTCTCTTGCTTCCCTCCCTTCCTCCCTCCCTCCCTTTCCTCTCTCACTCCCTCCCCCCCCCCAGCAGTTGTGGTTAACGTACCGGCCGTTCTTCTTCTTCTTTGCTCGGCTCTGAAGGAGCGACTCGAGCCGCTGAGGAACTCGGTAAACTGATAGCTTCCTGCTGATTGGCCGACGGCCCAGGAGTCACCAGGGCTTTGTTCTTCACCAGATGGCACAGGACTGAAGAGAAGGAAACACGGAGGATTTCATCTAATATGTCGGCTACACTCTGAGAAATAAATACCTAAAATAATAGAAAGTTCTTGCAGCTCATTAAAAACATTTTCTATCAGGCCTTTATTAAATTAGTATTTCTAATTAGTAATAAGTAGTAGCATTAGTAATCTCACTTTGTAAACTTCTGAAAACTTTGGATAAAACACCCAAAATGTCAACAAAAACAAAAGTTGGAAAAAAATTACAAAATGTCAATGAAATGTTTTTCGGAAAAAGCAACAAAAAGGGTAAATACAAACATCACAAATGTAAAAAAAAAAACTTCTAAAATGTCGTAAGAGATAAACGTTAAAATCTCCCAAAAAACAATGTCTGTGGCCACCAAAAGTTGTCGTAGCACAAATTATGCACCATCACCAAACCCACCAGACTCCATGTAAATGAATCACTACTTTTAGCGTGTATAGACCCAGACTCCATGTAAATAATCACTACTTTTAGCGTGTATAGAGCCAGACTCCATGTAAATAATCACTACTTTTAGCGTGTATAGAGCCAGACTCCATGTAAATAATCACTACTTTTAGCGTGTATAGAGCCAGACTCCATGTAAATAATCACTACTTTTAGCGTGTATAGAGCCAGACTCCATGTAAATAATCACTACTTTTAGCGTGTATAGACCCAGACTCCATGTAAATAATCACTACTTTTAGCGTGTATAGAGCCAGACTCCATGTAAATAATCACTACTTTTAGCGTGTATAGAGCCAGACTCCATGTAAATAATCACTACTTTTAGCGTGTATAGAGCCAGACTCCATGTAAATAATCAGGACTTTTAGCGTGTATAGACCCAGACTCCATGTAAATAATCACTACTTTTAGCGTGTATAGAGCCAGACTCCATGTAAATAATCACTACTTTTAGCGCGTATAGAGCCAGACTCCATGTAAATAATCACTACTTTTAGCGTGTATAGAGCCAGACTCCATGTAAATAATCAGGACTTTTAGCGTGTATAGACCCAGACTCCATGTAAATAATCACTACTTTTAGCGTGTATAGAGCCAGACTCCATGTAAATAATCACTACTTTTAGCGTGTATAGAGCCAGCATATCTCCACATGTAAATGGGTGGATTAAGGGGTTAAACCAGACCAGTGGTGATTGTTGGAACAGTGGAAAGATGAACCAAGACGGCTTTTGGTAGTTTTCTTTAGTTTCGGTTGACTTTGAATGATAAAAGTAGTGATTATTTACATGGAGTCTGGTGGGGCACACTGACGGTGACCATTTCATTAACGTTACATTGCAGCTTGTTTCTCTTGCTTAATACTGGACCAAATTAAAAGATTGTTGTTCTCATCAGTCCAAATAGGGTCCAGTTTCCCAAAAAACAACAACTGAAAGTTACCTTTTAAATACTCCAGAGAATTGTGTGAGTGTTGAACTGCGTACCTTCTCTGGTGAGGTTCTCGGCGGCGTTCATGGCTCTGGCGCCAAGGTCGCTCACCATGTTGTCCACCGTGGCCTCGTGGCGGCGGAAGATGGGCCGAACCACTTTGTCGTAGATCATCTGGGAGCCGTTCCACGACACCGGAGCCATGCACCACAACAGGAAGAGACACTGGAGATACCAGGGACAGAGAGACAAAGATTACTCAGTCTCAGCCACACACTGTTAAAATAATGGGCCAAGCTTCCGGGTCTGAAAAGTGAAGCTGAAGTTGTCTTATTAATTCCACCCGACACTGGTTAAAGCCCCAGTGTGTAACATTTCTAGTTGTTTATTATCAAAATCTGTGTTGCCCTTCACAAACTTGTCCTTTTTTATGAATATTGACCACCACCATCAATTCCAAGTATTCCTATTGGCTTGAAATTTTACATTTGCGCTTATATGAACTGGGGTAGACGCTCCATAGCCATGCGCCATCTTGAAATACGGTAGCCCATGAGGGACATACAGGCTATACTGCTCCGCATTTCGCGCTTTCCACTCAGTGGCACTGACTGTGACGTATGTCAGGGAGGGAGGGGGGAGAAGATTACTTGCGACTCACCGCCGGCAGATTTGAAAGCCTGTTGCGTCTGTTATCGAGGACATGTAACTGAATCGCCGAGGAAATTAAAACGACAACGTGACAGGCAAAGCAACGCGACCAAAGTTAATATTGTTGTGGCTTTTCCAAGATGGAAA